>CAVNYN010289159.1:0-20622 GCA_963692815.1 Nyctanthes arbor-tristis | reverse complement strand
TTCAAAATGTTGTATAATTAGAAAAAATTTTGAATGACAATAGAGTTTTATATCCCTTAACATTGACAGTAAACGGCTGGTAACAAGAGGGGGAAAAAAGAGTAAAATTCGAGAACGAGGTAAACAAATGCAACTTACTATATAGCTAACAGTTACCTAGCTAATATAGTCCAATATCAAGAAGGTTTTTTTTTTTTTTTTAAAAAAGTGTAACTATTCTTTGAATAAAAAATACTCCAATATTGCATGCCAAAAAAAAGGATCCAATATTTAAGAAAAAATGGAATTGCAATTTGCTGGAAACCTAATTACCTAGGTCTCTCAAAGGAAAACATTTTCCTTATTTTCCTAAAAAATATGATTACGTGACCAAAAGTTGGAAAACGTTTTTCAAAGAAAAAATGTCAATTAAACAGTACAAAAGTAAAAATTTGGGTGAAAAACTAGTATTTTCTAAGACAATTAAGACAATCAAACGCACCCGTAGTGTAGGTATTTTTGCAATTACTTTCAACAAGAAGGTATTTTTCAAATCCCTTTCTCAAAAAAGTGGTTTTTGTCTAGAGGTCATTAGCCGATACCCTCCGGTTGACCGAATTAATTGGCAGAATACGGCTTTTATATTTTATTTGTCAATTTATGGTTGTGGACCTACCTTATTTGTATGGAACAATATACTCAATGTGAAAACATGTTATAACAACTTTCAGTGTGTATCTTATTTGGAGGATTACGGTTATATTATTTCAATTAAAAAACCGGTTTTAATTAATTATTTAATTAATTAATCAATTTTTTTCTCTCTCTTAGAAACTGTAAGGCTAATCCCCATTTCATTGGACTCTTTCAGTCTCTTCCGCTTCTTTCTCTTCTTGGTTTCATTGTCTATTCAATTTGTTTCTTGACGGGTTCTTGGTTCGTAGAGAAGCAGTGGGTGGTAATTGAGTAATTGGCCGCGGTACTTTGCTGGTATAGAACGGTATGTATTTCTCTGGTTTTTCCAGATTCCAGCGAATTATATCGTATAGGCTGTTATGGTTTTTTCCCCCTGTGTTTGATGTCAAATTGGATTCCGGATTAGTCAAAAAATTGATGTAATATTCCCTTCAAAGATATGTATGTCATTATACGAGGGAATTGGTTGAAACATGTTATAATCTTGAGTTCTTATCTCGTTTAGACTTTCTGACATATTTTTAGAACTTCCACTATTGAATAAATTACGTGATTTGTAATAAATTATATAGATGGTAGTCTATGTAATTTATACGAACTTATAAATTACGTGATTTGTAATAAATTACAAAGATGGTAGTCTATGTAATTTATCTCGTTTAGATTTTCCGACATTTTTTTTTTGACATTACATGGGAGGATAATAGGGAAGGAGAGTCGAACTCTTGACTAAGGGGATAAACAACTAATACGATGTCACTAGACTACAAACTTGCACTATTGAATAAATTACGTGATTTGTAATAAATTACATAGATGGTAGTCTGTAATTTATACATGATTTGTAATAAATTACATACATAGATTTTCAATAAATTTATTTAAATAGTTATTAAATTGTTTATACAAAGATTACATGATTTGTAATAAATTATATAGATGGTGGTCCCTATGATAGGCGGTCACCTAAATAGAAAATTACAACTTCATAAAATAAAATATTACAAACTCAGACACAATGTAATGTGTAATAAAGTATAAAGTAATGTAACATGTTACATGAGTCGAAAAATAACTAAGCAATGTATGACCTGGCCAAGTATACGCGTCTAGGCATATTACATTCTAATTATTTTCTCAATTCTAATTATTTTGTTTATGTAAATTGTCTAGTGACAAGCTAGTAAAATACAAAGTAATGTAATATATTACATGACTCGAAAAATAACTAAACAACGTATGAACAAGCAAAGTATAGGCGTACTCATCTAGAGAACGAGAATACAAGTGTAAACTAATTCAAGAGAATAACAAATCATCCACCACTTCGAGAGCACAGTGTCGTAGTAAATTACACGAGTCGAACGAGGGAATAAAACTAATTATATGTGTGGTAATCCGAAGAAGAGAATACAAGAGAAAACTAATTCAAGAGAATAACAACTCATCCACCGAGCACGATTGCATGTGTATGTGTTTGGAATCAAATTATAACAAATTTCACTTATTGTGTTCAACGTGGCTGACCGTGTGTAACCTCTTAAACAGATCTTTGCGATTTCTTCCTTTCCTTGTGTATGAGAATGTTCCCTCGATCGTCTCGTATGTAATTTGTAGATATTTTTTCTTCTCTCTATTGTCTTGTTCCGGTTGAGGTTGATGGTTATTGTTAGATGAGAGAGAAATGAATGTAATTGATGATAATTATGGATGAAAGAGAATTAAGGAGTTTTAAATAGGCAGAAGTCTTATTTTTAGAATATCATTTAATCATTTTGATTTTTTTTAATTGTTTCTGGATTTTTCATTTTTTTCACAATTTATCATCTTCAAAATTAGAAATGAAGTATTTTTGCAATTTTTTTGTAATAACAACAACAAAGACCAAAATAGTCACAATTAATAATATTTTTTTAATTTCTTACAAATGTAGCTACTTACATTAAAATTTCCGGAATATCTAAGGTACCCAATAGATTCCACCCCACATAAGCCAGAAGGGCAAATCCAAACAGCCCAAAGAAAAACAGAAAAAAGAGTAAAGAAAAGAAATAGAAACTGCAGAAACAAATGGAGAATTGAGAAGACAGAGTCAGAATGGATGGATGATTAAATAGGGACCAGCAAGCTTAATCACCAGGCCGTTAGCAACAAGGGAGGAACTCGACGTCCTCCTCCTACATGGTTTCACAGCCAGAGAACTTCACACGGTCAATGGTGAAGGCAATTACGAAAGCCTGGCCGTTCTCCCTACTCATTTTTCTCTATAAGGATCCTCCAGTCAAGTTGCCTCTTGGGGATGAAAGGGAAGAAACGGGAGAAATGGTGAAGTCTTCCAGAACATGCAAAAGAACACGACCATGGAAAGTATAAGAGGTTGACACTTGACATTTAACTAGAAAATCAATTAAATTGGCAGAACCTAAGAATCGAGAATGGCTAAAAAATGAAGCGAATTTGTGTAGACACCTATAGCACCCAGACCCAAAAAAATAATAACTCTTGGGAAGATTTTTGAGTAAATAGGGAGCACTCGTCGATCACACAGCAAAATTGACATGAGTATAAAGGCAACTTTCGAAGGAAATTATTAAAGTGGGAGAAAGTCAGATGATATATTCTCTCTGGCGCCGCACGAGGTGGCGGAGTAGGCCGATGAGTCGGTGACTACAGACTGCTTGCGGTGGGAAGAATAGTAGTTGATAATAAAAGTTTAATGGTTATTTTAGTAATTTTCTCAATGTATGTTTTTGGAAATAAAAATTATGTGGTGTTGTAAAATATTTATTTAGTGGCAATAAAATTAGCCTAATTATATTTGCACCGTATTTAATTACACTTAAGTTGCTATTACAAATACGTCCTTAACTTTTTCTTCATTTGATTATTATTATCTTTTACCTTCCATTATTAATAGGTTTTACCTATATATTGATAATTTTCATATAGAAATTTCTCTGTCCAATCATAAAAAAAAGTACAAACTACAAACAATATTATATATATAGGTAAAAAGCGATGGTAAAATTTTATCAAAATATTAAATCATGCTAATGTAATATTTGAATATAAATCATATAGAAGCAAAATTTATGTTATTATGAAAAGATTAATTATAAAATGCAATAAAAAAGTTGATGACAAAATTGTAGCCTTACAATGAAGGTGAAGACCTTTTTAATGCAATTAAAATGTGAGGCACCAAACAATTGTTTTGGTTAAATACACATTTGGTCACTCAACTTACCATTTTATTTCTAAATCATCACTGAAGTTCAACTTATTACCCATTGCTTACTGAGCTTATAAATATATTACACATCCACTACTAAACTTATAAAAGTGTTTCTCATCTATCACTAAGTCGTTTTCCATTAGTTACATTTAAGGGAGAAAATAATGTGGCTTAACGGCAAAATGACATGGCTTAACAATTTCATCACGTAGCAAATGAAATACTTCTATGGTCATTGAACTATTCAAGGTGTTACTAGTTGGTCACTAAACTTACATTCAAGTTACTAATCTATCATTAAACTTTAACAAGATTACTAGTTAGTCACTAAACTTGTCTTTAAGTTACTAAATTATCATTGAACTTAGATGTGTTACGTGTTGGAAACTAGATTTACAAACAGATATCAATGCACAATGTATCGTTCGTTCACCGAACTGACATTGATATATGTATATATTTTTGTTTTATAATATTACTCTTCATTTTTCATTTGAACCATATCTCACAACATTCTGAGCACATTTTGGAATAGATTGTAATTTTCTACACTGGGTTATACTCGTTAAGTAATAAATTCTGAATATTTTCTCTTTTTAGGACTTTTTGTGAATTGTCTTATAAGCGATTGTCAAAATTTATTACTTAGTTCTGCATAGAAAATTACAAAATATATCTCAAAATGGCATCGAGATGTTGTGAGATGTGGTTAATATGAAAAATAGATAGTAATATTGTAAAAATAAAATATATATATATATATATATATCATTTTGGGAAACGAATGATACGTTATACATTGATATTGTTTTGTAAATTCAGTTACTAATAGGTAATACGTCAAAGTTCAATGATGATTTAGTAACTTAAAGCAAGTTTAGTGACTAACCAATAACATTTTAAAATTAAATAATAGATTAGTAACTTAAAGATAAGTTTAGTGACCAATTAGTAACAACTTAATAGTTCAATATTTATAGAGGTATTTCATTTGCTACGTAGTGGAGCTGTTAAGCCAGGTTACTTTACCGTTAAGTCACATCATCTCCTCCATTAAATGTAACTAACAGAATCATTCTTAGTGATAAATGGGAAACACTTTTATAAATTCAATGATGGATATGTAACACATTTATAAGTTGAGTGAGTAAAAGGTAACGAGTTAAACATCAGTAATGATTTAGAAAAAAGGTTAAGTTGAGTGACTAAATTTGTATTTAACTCATTGTTGTGGTGTGAATATAACTTATCATTTTTGTTTGTTTCTTAGAATTGTTTTTAAAAGTTATCAAGTTAGTTTCGTAATTCACTTTCGCTGTTAAAACCCTACCATTGGAAGTCCGTTATAAGACGTTATGCCGTAGTTTTCGTTGGATGGAAGAAATGCTCAGAATTGTTCACTTTAACCTTTTCTTGTTTTTGTAGTTCGAACAAGTGGTGTAGTAATTAAGATATTTGCATTTTGGAAGGGAGGCCTTGGATTCGAACCACACTTATCCCTTCCCTATTTCCCCTTCCCTCACCTGTTTCCCAGTTGTATTAAAAAATAAATAAAAAAAGGAAAAAAAAAAAGAACAGGACTTTTCCGCGGTTTTCTGCATATTTTAGTGCGATTTTAGTGAATTTAGCTAGTGTCTGCGTTGTAACTTAGTTCAAATAGAACGTTGATTCCATCCATAAATCTTAAATATAATTTCTGTCTCTACCTTACAACCTTCATTCAAATCTCAGTGATCCAGTAATCGGAGCCAAACCTATAGCCAACCCTGAACCTTTTGTGAAAAAAATTTCCAGACCTTGTCTGCAACAATGTGACAAGAAATAAACCCAAGTTGGAAATCTTCCTTGGCATTGCAATCGTAGCGACCTGAAATTTTAATTTATTAAATAATGATATGGGGTGGGACCACTGAGAGAGAAATCAGTCAAATATTGGTAATTTGTGTTATTATGTGTACTGACTCTTCCCTTCCCTTCCCTTCCCGTCTTGTCTTCCAATCTCTACCCATCTCTGCTTAACATAAAACCACCGTCGCTGCTGATCTGAAACTCCCATCTCAAAAGCTTAAAAAAAATCTAGAAAGACTGGGTATGCATGTGCTTCCATGTAGATCCATCCATGTCACTAGTGATGTTCGCAATCATCATGTTAGAATTCAAGTTCCCAATTATTATATCTTGAACTGTATTTTTGTCTAAATTATTTATCTTCTTTGACCAACTTACTGTACGTAACCTTTAGATGCGATGGTTATTTATACGTATTACATGATTAAGTTTGATTGGATTATAATATATATATATATATATATCAATATTGGTCTTTATATAAAGATTGTAACTAATCATGAGTATTTGCTTGAGTAGAAGTTCATTTAGACTTAAGCTAGATGTGGACAATTAAAGATAAGAGTTTAAATTGTTAATTTAATAGTCTCTCTATCTCAAAAAGATATTCCTTATTCTTTTTTTTATCTGCTCTGGTTATATTCCCGTTTCCTTAATTAACATTTTAGTTTTCTACAATACCAATATTTATTATGCATGGTTATCAGTAATAAATAAGATTTAAAGTGAAACATTAAATAAATCAAATGTTATATAAGGAAATACATTCTTAAATGGTATATTTCCAACAACATGCGTTAATTTCACAAATGGTTCCCAACCTTTGCTCTTTCTATCAACTAGGTCCCCAATCTTTTGTCGATGCCGTAAGTCCCTATCATTTCATAACTTCACTCATGAGGTCGTTGATGACATTTTTACCTTTACTTTTTCAAAAAAAAATTCCAAAAATAGTAAAAATAACAAAAATAAAAAGGAAAAAAAATTTTTTTAGCTAACTATTCATTCTACCCGTATTTCAAACTTGTCAGAAATAACAAATACGTACACATTTTTTCTTTTTGGGGAAACCATTATTTTTTCTGTCATTTTTCTTAGTAGCAAGGGGAACAAGTAGTAAAATTAATAAAAAAATTAATTATTTTATTATAAAATAATTAATTAGGTAGGCAGGCAGCAAAATAAAAGAACAAAACGATTATTTTGCCTGTTCCTCCTTCGGCTTTTAGAAATGACCCCAAAAAAGAAAAATGTGTACGTATTTGTAATTTTTCGATCATGCTAGAGATAAGAGTAGAATGAGTAGTTAGCTAGGTAAATGGGGAAAATTTTTATTTTCCTTTTTATTTTTATTTTTTTTTACTATTTTTAGAATTCTTTTTGTTTTTATTTAACAATAAGGACAAAAATATCATAAAAGACCTTATGAGTGAAGCTATTAAAGACTGGGGACCAACGGCATTGAAAAACGTTAGGGGCCCAATTGATAGAAAATGCAGAGGCTGGGACCATTTGTGAAATTAACCCCAACAACATTAATTTAGTTTTCTTAATCTATTTGAAAAATGAAAAGCGAATATCTTTGTGGAGTAGAGGGAGTATTACTTATATTTCTTTCGTTTCGGGTTAGTAAACAATTCCGCACTAAAATTATTTTTATTAATTAATTGATGATTAGCTTTTTAACATATAACTAATCCTAACATCATTTGACTTTAACAGCCACTCTGTGTAAAGTTATAGCACAATTAAGATTTGAACTTATTCACCCGTCAGTTCAAGGTCGCATTTGTTAAGGTAGACTCTTTTTCTTTAAAGTTTATTTTCAAAAGTTGAGCATTATTAATTAATGAAAATCTTCAAGCACCTCCTACCCCATGTGGCATGTATTGATGCACGCCATGCGTATTTCAAATCTATGTGTCGGGCATCAATGCATGCCACATGGGGGTAGGAGGTGCTGCAATAGCATCTCCGGGAAATGCTTAAATATTACCGTATTAATTAATTCATGTTATGAATATGTGCATGTTTGATTTTTAGTCTAGGAGATTTATGTGACTTGCATGAGATTGATTTATTTATTTATGACTGTGAATTATTTGTTTAGATGACTTGAGAACATAATTGCCTGATTATGTGCACTGACATGAACTAATTTTTTTTTCGCAATCAATCGATGACTTAATTGGTTCAAATTATCAGAGGATAAATGTGTGGTGAGTCGATCTACTTAATATTTCAATGAAATACTCACTCTTTCCAAAATTAACAAATTTAGGTTATGGAGCCAATTTTGAAGCAACGGATGTTGGCTATCGAAGATTTTAGATTATTGAAATTATTGTTTGACGTTCTATTTAAATTTTGAAGTTTTCATTTTTGAACAACAAAATTCAAATTTATTTTTGATAATTTCCATTATTGTTTTTAAGACAGATTTTCTGTACTAGAATTTCGACCACTTTCCGCTTTTAATGTTAGTTTTAAAAGACAATGCAACGTTTTGAATTTATGAAATTCGGGGCAATGCATACATTTATAGGAAGCAAGAATATGGAGTCAGGTTTTCGTAATCTCATCTACAGGATTGGGGAGATTCGTTCATTCCAAACCCAATTAGCTGACCACCGCAAATTTCTTCTCTATCAATAATGAACTGACAAATTGCCACCTAGTTTCCAGATAGAAACTTGAAGATGCAATTATTAACACTTTTCAGGGAGTTCGAATGATGCGGGACAAGCGGAGGATTGACAAAGCCGCTGATGGCAACAAGTTTAATTTTAACGTTTTATTATTTTTGTTCTCATTTATTTTTGGGGCCTACCTACCCCTCAATCTTTTATTAATTATCAAATTATATCCCCAGAGTCAATTTTGGTCCCAAACTTTTCAAGTTTCACTATTAACCCCAATCAATATGACTATTATAATTTTAATTCTTTATTTCCACTATAGATCCCCAATCTTTCAATTTTTATAAAATTTTGTCCTATCTTTTTTTGGACATAGTCTGTTTATATCCATGTACGAGGTCATGGTCAACAACCCTTGAGTTAAGAGACTGACCCACTAGGCCATGAGCTAGCAACCCCACAGCGTGGGCCACGACTTTCTGCAGGTCTTTACCCTAGAGGTCAATATTCAACTCACAAGGTCAACTAATACATTTAGCACACCACCTAACGGGAATTCCCAACGCAACCATAAGCCAGCTCATCATGCAACTTGCAAGTTAACTTGCAAACCCTATCACTTAAGGCTGATGAACTATTGCGTTAATTACAAAGCTGGCATTTATTTTTCCCATTCAGAAATTTAGCAGGGAATTAGTTAAAAAAGGCTGACACTTTCCCCAGATGACTGTGCTTACCTAGCTTCTTGTTGGCTAGGCACTAATTGCTTGTAATCATTACTTGGTAATTTATATGCTATAAATAGACGGAGATCTACTAGAAATAGGGATTTTCTTTACTTTTGCAACAATCTTTGTCTTCTACACATTTATTTCTGTCATTATTCTTTCCATAAATTCGCCAACCTGGCCATAACTTTTACATTTGTTGCTTAAATCAATTCACATATAAGTTTCCCGCATAAACATATTCATTAATTAGGTCAAAGCTAAAATTTGACATCAACATATTTGACCCTTAAGCTTTCATTTACTGCCATGCTACGTTCCTAATAACATCTTCCCTCCTCAACCTTTTAATTATTAATGTTAATTCATATTGAAATTACCAATACACCTTTAATTATTTAAATAAAAATAAAAAATAAAGAACAATATAAAATAAGAACTCCATCCATTCCAGCCAGTAATGATAACAAAAATACTCGATCTACACCAAACTTTATGATACCTAATCCTCGTAAAAAAAAAAGAGTTTCCAATCTGAGAGTTAGTGCAATATATCCAATCAGATTTTTCGATTCATCACATGTCAACTAGCAGATTAGGGTGGATCCACAAAAAAATTCATTTTCAATTTACAAAAATGAAATCAAACTTTAATGCTCTAATTCTAATTTTTTGTGGATCTATATGTGGTGGATCAGATTGAATTGAGACGGATAATGGATTGGGGGCAAATTAAGGTGACAATCATAAAGGGAAACAATAAATTAAATTAGAATTAGCATATTTAGGCCTATGTTTATTTTTTATAAATAAGAAATCAATTTTTTTAGGCAAATCTACACAATCTATATCTACCAAATGATATGTGATAGATCAAGAAGTCTGATCTAATTTGTCACGCTGATACTTAGATCGATAACTTTTTTTGACGTGTATTTGATATTCATCGAGATCATTATAAATTGAGGTTTTTGTTATTATTATTTCCAAATATTGTTATTGGATTATATTGGAGTGGGTTAAAGTGGGTAGACTTCTTATTTTATATTATTTTTTATTTTTGATTTTAAATAATTAATGATATAATGATCATTTTAATAGATATTAACATAAAAAATTAAAATGCCAGACATAGAAAGTGTTAATGAGGATATAACACGACAAAAAATGAAAGGTTAAGTGTCAAATTTGTATTGATGGCATCCACCACACATTTCGCATCCAACTCGAAGATAACATGTTGGAGCCCCCCCTTCCCCCCCCGATCTAATCCAACGACGTGCCTCGTGACAAACCAAGTGCTTCGGCTTCATGAGAAACAAAACAGCCTTGAACGAGCTTTGAGCAGCAGCTAATAAACTTGCCTTTCTCATCCCTAAGTACCCAACTCCCACAAGATCTTGTTCACAGAACATGGCTGTATCCACATTACATTTAAACATCCCAGGTGCAGGTTTACCCCATTTTCGGCACCTTTTTTCGTCTCTTTGTCGACTCTCCTTCTTCTTTTAAACTGCCATCCATTTATGCAAAAAGACTACCCCGTAGTGGATAGCTCGGGGCGGGTCAAGCCTCTTCCCATTGCAAAGCATTGAGTTACGTTGCTTCCAAATACTCTAAACGGTCACGAATATCGTCTGATTGATCGTCTCATTCCCATCTCTCAAGTTGGCAAAAACCTAGTTTGTACATTCTTCAATCGAGTGCATGGAGTGCAAGATTCTTGTAATCCGCCAGCGTTCACTAGTGAAGGGGCAGTGGCAAAAGAGGTGATCTATTGAGACTCTTCATTATTTTCACATAATAGACACATGTTATCCACTAGCATTCCACGCATCAAAAGTTTTTCTCGCACCAGGAGACACCCATGGCAAACTCTCTGCATCAAATGTTGGACATTAGGAGGAACCTTGACGTTCCATAGTCTTCTCCAATCTCCTTCAACCCTCAACTCTTCCAGTCCTTCCATCCTCATAAAAGCTTTGTACCGGACCGAACATAATAATTACCAACTTTACTAAAATGCCATAACAATTAAATTCTTTTTTGATCATATGTTTTCGTAAGTTTGTAGGATTTATGCTCTCATGTTTTTATGGAAAAGTATCTTTTTGCAACGCTCAGGTTAGTTTTGAAATCAGCTAATCATTACATCTAGCGATCACAAATGATCAATTTTTTAATTCTCTCAGCCTTATCTATTTGTCTAAATCAAATGGTACAGTACAATAATAGTTGAACCCTCCAGTTTTTTTAAACAAAATTCATCATTCAATTTAATTAGTATCTTATAGGTCTTTAGCTTTCAGTAGCCCCTAGGGGCATGTATCGGTAAGTACTCAGGATGTGTAGAAGCACCTCTATGATTCCTCTGCACATCTCGATCATCGAGATCCTGTTATAGTAGTGTGTGAACCCAAGAGTCCGACCCCCTTGTGTTGCCATGGATGGCGTTGTTTTGGGTTGAAATACTGAGATTTGCACTCTCACCGTACAGTAGTATCAGAGCCAATAGTTCATCTTGCTGGTACATGTTCTAAGGAGTTTGCTGATTCTTAATTACCTTGGGATATTAAGGAAGAAACCCTTCATGAATATGTCTTCCTCTTCATCTTCTGGTTCTCTCATACCTTCTTCTTCTTTTCATAAATCAAATTCTCCAAAAATGGAATGTTTGTATGAAGTCTCGTGTCTCTCAGAAGATGATAAAGTTCCCCTTACCAATTTTCCTCTTGTAAATCCATATGCTGCTTACATGAAATCTAAACAGTCTCTTACCAAGACTGTTAAGAGTCATGTTTCACCGACTATATCACAAGTGAAGGAGTATGTTCAAGCTTCAAAGTTCGATCAACATCTGTTGCTTGCAACTGAGCAAGAATAGACGGTCATTTTAGAGATTCCATCTCGCTTACCCAAGGAATGGCTTTCAGCCGGTTACACTCACATCCACTTTGGTGCTATTCGAGTCGCTCTCACTCTTCATGGCAGAAAAAGTTTACCTGCAGTTTCTAGGATTGTTCTGCTTGATACACGGTATGCTGATTATCAGCATACTTGTATAGCAACTATGGAAATCACTCTTAATGCTGAGACAGTCTTTTCACTATGTTCTCAAATTTCAATATACCCATTAGGGATCTACAATTAATGAAGGCTTTGAAACTCCAAGTTCAGATTGTTGGAGCGGTTCCGTCAACCATGACTTATGCCTCAACACTTCACTATCAAATGGTATATCAGATCCAGAATCATTCCCTTGATTTTTCAATCTAGGGACAGAAGATGCTCTCTTTATCCAGGTAGCTACCGATCACATGCCCTCTTGCACTTATGTGTCAAGACAAATTCCTAGATCTGAGCTAGTTGAGCTCATTCCAGAAACCTGGATTACTAGTTATAAGCAGAAGCATCAAGCCAACAAAAATTCTTAGCCTGTCCAGTCAAATGAGCCATTGTTCTTCAAAAAGTTTACTGGTGAAGTGGAAATCCACTTCAGAAAGGAGGAGACACAGCCAAAGAAACCACAATATTTTCTCACTCAATTCTCTCTTGAGAATGAAGTAGTTCATATCCAAGCTTTTAATGCAAATGGCAGACCTATCTATGACAGGGATGGTGACGGACACATTTATTGGGATGCATGTTCATGCTTTTGGTGCCTTTATGATGCTGATCCTTATCAGGATGATTCTAGTTCCCTTCAATCTCAAAGGAAAAACAAAGGAAAATCTCAAAGGCAGCTTCGCCAAGCTTTTGAGTACAAAAATGACCCAACTATTGGTCTTCTTGGAGAACCTTCTGATAAGTTCGACTATTATGCCAAATTTACTCCTCCACAGGATGATAAGCCTATTATACCTGCTGGTTAGGATGAAGATGATGATCATGAGCAATATCATAAAAGGTGGGGTTGGTCTAGTCGTGGGGCTGGTCTAGTCTACCTCTAGCTCCTATTCCACAAACAGTTCGTATGTTTCATCCATCACCACAGGATGATTTCCCCCTTTAACATTTTTTGAGAAGAACCAATCTTCTCATTTATGGAAAGTGCCTAATCCAACTTCTTGGAGATCAATGGATCATTGGAGAAGCTTTCTCCAACGGAAGCAGTGCTAAATTGGCAATCAGAAAATGCCTTAAGCCAGAATACTTTACCTAAAAGGATTGATCAAAGTCAATAGAGGATTGAAGCAACTCTTCAACAACAAACCCACACCACACTCTCCCCAATCCAAGCCTGTAGACAAAAAATCCAGCAACTACACAATGAAATCATGACCCTCTTAGAAAATAGATTACCCTTCAAATCTCAAGAAAGAGAAATCCGTTAACCCAAAGCACAATTCTCTTCTTTAGAGTGTCAAACAGTCGTATCTGTACCACCGTCCACACCATTTTACCCTTCAGTTTCTACGACCTCGCTACATGTTGATTTACCTAGGAAATCTGGAATGTTTCGCTCATCTAGATCCTTCTTCACTCTAGAAGAATGGGAAAGAAAGATTAGGCCTTCTAAACCTAAATCCAAATATGTCTGAAAATCCACTCCATCAACTCAGCCTACTTCCACTCAGCCCACTCTATCAACTCAACCTATATACACTCAGCCGACTTCTATAACAGAACCCTTGCCAACTTCGACAACAGGACCTCTTGTTCAACCTCAGCCTGAGGAAAAACTTAAAGATTTCCAAATGATGGTCAAAAATCCTATTTCAAGCTTCTTGCATTAGACTATGCAAGACAATGATGCTCATGTCTTCCCCATCATTAAGAATACTTTATCCTCTGATGAATCCTCTCATATATCTGATGAACACTCTTCTGATGAGAATTGTCCCCCCTCTTTTTATGGCAAAAATTCTGGTCCTAGCCAAACATCATCTGGTCTCTCTAGTCAGCAACAACCTACAGGAACTGCTGAGCCAATGATTGAAGAAATTATTGATCAAAGCAAAGAAAGTCCTAATACTGAAGCTTCTCAGACTCCTCCTCAATCTGCTTATTCCTCTTCAGCAAATTCTTCCACCAAATTCACTTTTGATGATATTCCCACTTTAGCATGCAAGAATTGACTTTATGAAATACTGGCAAGGGCTTACACTGAACTAATTAAACCAAACATGACAAACGCAACTGTCATTCTAGCTTGTGTTGCTAGATTTTCTGGATTCCTTAGAGATTGATATATCAATCTTGGAGATTATAGATAAAGACAGTTTTTACAGACTTCCACAGTTGATAGTTTCTTTATGATACTCCACAATGAGTTTTGTGGAAAGCGAGATCATCTCAAAGATATTGCCTAAGAAGAGTTTTTCAAGCTGAGGTGTTGTTCTTAAAAACCAAAGGATCTGGAAAGGCATTTCCGTAATACTGTTCAGAAATATTATCTCATTGGAGGAATGGATGATGCTAATTGTAAGCAAGCTTATTTAAACTCTATTCCTGATCCTCTTAGATAAGATACTCTTCGTATTCTTGAGCTTCAAGGACGGACTTTACAACGTACCTCATCTGGTAAACTTCATGGATGGAGTCTGAAGACCCTAAAGAAGCTCTGCATCCAAACTGAATTTCTGAAATAAGTCAGTACTTCATATGCCAAACTCAAAAGTGCCTGCACCAATCCAACCTTGCAGATTAAATGCAAGAATACTATGAAGAATTGTGATTGTCTTCCTAAAAAGAAGTTTCACAAGAAATGTTTGAAGCCTAAATTCAGAAGGTTTGACAAACCCTTCTCAAAGAAAAAAAAGAGAAAGTTCTTCCGGCTGAAATTCTCAAAGAAAAAAAGAACTCGAGCTTTATCTGTGGAAAGAAAGGCCACTTTGGAAAAAGTTGTCCTAACAAGAAGAAGGACAAAATAGTCCAAAAAACCTTTGTTGCAACGAAGATTAATCCTTTTGGAGTCCATATTCAGAATGTTATGACATCCAAGTCATCAATCTCCCCCTCTCTGTTCCCATGCTCAAAGTGCAGATCTTCCTAGACAAATATGAGAAACCAATTTCACTGATTGGATTGTTTGATAAGGGAGCAGCAAGTTTTATTTTCAACCCAGCTATTCTTTCACCAGAAATGTGGAAATCACACCAGGAGAGTTATTGTACTTGCTGGAAATCACTCTTTGGTACTTTCTTTGGTACTTACTGGACTTACATCAGATTGGCATTTAATTCCCAGTTTACAAAATGACTATTTATCTCAGGTACCTTAAGATTTGTTCAAATGTTTTCACCCAGTCAAGGTACTATGCAAAGACCTTCTTTGAATAGTTCTATCCACTTGATCATTGGATCAAGATGTTTGAAGGCTACTGTCCCAAACACAAGGACCTCAGAACATCTGTGGAAAACCTGCATGCTATCCTAATCTTTTAGAGACAAAGATATTTCACTGAGTTAAATGCTTATTATCACTTTTCTCATGTCAAGGAGTATTCTCTTTTCCTCTTTGATCTTTTCAAAGATTGGGAAATGTATCTGAACGAATTTTGAGAATTTCAAAGAAAAATGGCAGAAATCAACCAGACAATTCCTCCTGAAATCTGGCAAAAAATTGAAGATGATGCTTCATGGGAATTCCTACCAAGTGATTAGCGCCAAAGGATCCAAAAAAATATTAACATTCACATATCTAAAATTGACAAAGCAACAGGAACGGCAAAGACATTAGTTCCCTACTGGGAATCAAAGATCTCAGAACCAGATCTTGATGATGATACACTATGGAATCAACTATCCATAGGTAGACCTTCTCAAAGTCTAGGATCCACCATTAAGTATCCCCAATAGACTCAAGAAGGAAAAACAACAAGGAAAAGATTTTTCCAAGCAGGAGCATCCTCGACAGAAGAGATCCAGTCAACCTACAATCCTCACAAAGTCCAGCCAAGGAAAAGAGTCACCTAACTGGACTGATAGTGCATTTCAGGACTCTCAAGACCCTAATGCCATTGATCCTGATTGGTTTGAACACTTGGAAGAGCAAATATGGGAAGAACAAATGAAGCTTGAAAATCAGCCATGGTGGAAAAGCTTTAGATACCCTTCAGATCCAAACGATCCAAATGTCCCTAGTCCAGAAGCTAACCTTGGGACCCTGTGATTTCAGAATCTTATTTGCTAAGAATCTAAGCATAGGCATCGTCTGCTTTTTCATCTTTACTTTACTAGCTTTTTGTAAAGTAGTCCGCGTACTTTGCGAGTCATGCTTTGTCAGCCATAATGTTTTGGCCCTTTATGTATTCTCTTACCACGTGTAAAAGTGTGTGGGCCACATGTCGGCCACTTTGTAAAATTATTAAGTCCGTGACGCATGCAGTGACATCACCTAGTTTGTTTGTGTCTTTACTCATGTACTTATATAAGGAGTGCATTTGTAACTTTTAAGGGTAGAGGCAGCCAAGTAATACAATAAAGCTTTTACTTATCTCTCTCCATGGTTTTCTAAAACCTCTTCTTCTTCCTTACTATCTTATGGGTCTTTAGCTTACAGTAGCCCCAAGAGGCATATATAGGCAAGTACTCAGGATGTGTAGAAACATCTCTATGATTCCTCTGCACATCCCGACCAACGAGATCCTGTTATGGCAGTTTGTAAACCCAAGTGTCCGGCCTCCTTGTGTAGCTGTGGATGACGTTAGTTTGGGTTGGTATATTGAGGTTCGCACTCTCACTGCCACAGTCTTAAATTATGGATAAATTTAATTATCTATATTTATCTATAAAACATTAGTTATAAACAATATTTATCTATATTTATTATATACAAAAGAAGTAACCGCATATAAAAAATAAACAACAATTAAAAATTTACAAATCATCTAAAAAAATAGTCTAATCTAAATTAGGAAATATTTCATATAATATATATATTAAAACTTCTTGAATTAAAAAAAAAAACCCCTTTGAATATAGATAAATTCATTAAAATACCTAAGAAGATATGATATATATCCAGTTTAAGATAAGATATACATTCAACATGCAGTTTACTATAGTATTTACCTAACATATAAGTAAAAGTCTAAAATGACCTTTGCTTGCACATTTTTAGTGGGAAAAATATAGTACAAAGGTACCCCAGACTAATTTCTTTTTATATATATGGATTTTACACATCACATTTTCCCAAGTAAATCATCGTTCCTTATATGTTCACGTCGTCAGCAATAAAAGTACTTCCATTTTATTTTTGTCATCCCTTCATCTTCCATCGCCGTCATTCCCTCTGATTTTGTTTCAAAAATTGTACCTTCTTCGTCCATTCTTCATTGCAATTTTTTTAGCAAATCATACATACACATACACAATTTCTAACATGGAAAGCATCATAGTTCTCCATTCATTTCTCATTGCAATTTCTAACTAGAATAAGCAACAATTTATTCTCAACAATTTCCTCCTAAAGACATTCTTCTGTGCAATTTGAACGGCCAAAACCACGCACAAACGCACGTTGGAGTTTACTTCTCTTTATACTAAGGAAACGGGAATTGGGGACGGCAAATCTCGGCCCATAAGGTGAAAATCTAGTTCTCTTTTATAGGAGAAGATAACCATCAAATCATTGCCCTTGATCATCAATCTTTGTGATCACACAGTTTTTAAGACAGTGAGATTGCTTTGTTTATTTCCCACGTGGCACCATCTTTCATTTATTCTTTAATTTATCATTTTTTTCAAACTTTAGTTTCAATTATATACAAAAATTATGTAGAAATATTAGGTCTCATTGCGTAATTGACTTTTTTCTTGTTCATTTTTTTCAAAAAATAAAAAATAAAAAATAATAATCAAGCCTCATCAATACTATACTAATTTTTTATATAGTA
This sequence comes from Nyctanthes arbor-tristis, assembly GCA_963692815.1. Taxonomy (NCBI): domain Eukaryota; kingdom Viridiplantae; phylum Streptophyta; class Magnoliopsida; order Lamiales; family Oleaceae; genus Nyctanthes; species Nyctanthes arbor-tristis. The sequence continues at coordinate 2,655 of CAVNYN010289159.1, read as the reverse complement.
ATTAAGCCACCATATAGCTTATTATTCCACGTAGTAATATAGTTTTCCACACATTGTACTATGAAACATGAACAAAAAAGAAAAATGTGGGCATTAGAGACATTGTGAACAAGTTTGAAATTATCGTCCATCGCGCACTGTAAAAGTCAAATCATTGATGGTAACTCTTGTTTGTAAAGATGCTAACACTTGGGAATGGTTCCACTTCTCAGCAAAAACCGGTTGCTATGGTAAAGGCAAATTGATGATTTCCCAACTCAACATTGCTAGAACAGTTGAAATTGTAGGCCTATCTTTAGGAAATTCTTGCACGCACAATAGAGCAATATGAATGCATATCACCATCTCAGTTTGGAACTCTACATTGAATATTGTTGGATCTATGAAGCCTGAAACATTTTCTTCATTTCATAATCTCCATGCCTATCAAGTACAATTCCATGTATAAGGACCTATTGAATATATGAAGAAAAAATAAAAATATAGAAAACGAAAGAATTTTTTATGTAGGTTACACATCCCAAAAGGCTCAAAGACCATTCACGATTGTAAAAGTTCGTATTCTTTTTTCCACTCAATATTTCTAACATTAGAACTCCAAAACCATATACATCAGATTTTTTAGAAAACCTTCCATCCACCGCATATTCAGATGCCATATATCCGCTGCAACAATATAGTATATTATGTAAGTTTGAAAATACTAAAAGGGATACTTAAAATGGTTTTATTTAACTCATTCTTACTAAGTTCCAACGACTCGACCAGTGTTAGCTTGATCTTGGTTGCCTCCAAATATCCTTGCCATTCTGAGGTCTGAAATTTTTGGATTCCAATCCTTATTGAGTAATACATTACTTGGCCTTAAATCTCGAGGAATTATCTTTAATATAGAATCCCAGTAAAGATAAAGTAGGCCTCGACCAATATCTTCGATGATAGTTAAATGTTTCTTCCAATCAAAAATTTTTTGTGATAGATGCGAAGGATGTACTCAAGAAAACATATATAAGAAAAAAGCAGACATTAGGTGTTCTAAAAGGGGGGAAAAAGGGAGTTGAACTTCGACGAACCAAAGAGATGCACATCTAAACTGTTATTTAGCATATATATTTATAAACTAGAATTCTCGCTTCTTGCTCAACACAATGTCCAATTAGTCTAACGAGACTTCGATGTTGGAGTTTGGAAATCACATTGATTTCATTCATAAATTCTTCCATTCCTTGTCCAGATATAGCTGAAAGTCTCTTCACTGCAATTTCTTTTCCATTTCCTGATTTTCCCTGTGTGAAATTCCCAATAGTTTTAGCACATGTGAATTACCTAGAGCACACTATTGCAAACAAATGCCCACCAAAAATTACCTTGTAAACTGGACCAAAACCACCTTTACCAAGTCTATTATCTTGGTGGAATTGGCTTGTGGCATTTGCAAGTGTCTTAGAGGTGAATAGGGGTAACTCTTCAAGATAAATCTTGTCCAAATCATTGATTTTAGCTTTGGACAACATTTCTGCATCTACTTTTGCTTTCACGGCTAATCATTTCACAAAGAAAATAACTTTAACCGATATAGTACCGTATATCAATTACTGCATATAATGCAGCCAAGCCAAAACAATAAAGCCCGAAGAATTTGATTGTACCTTTTCTCCTAGCTGTGGTCATCGTACACCACCAGGAGATGAATACGCAAATGAAAATGGCTACCAAACCACCAACTATTGCAACTATAAAAATAACTAGCCTTTTTTCTTCATTTTCTTCTGAAAAAAGTAATATAATATGGCCTTTTTAATAACCTGGGGACAAGGAAGCTCTTATATAACATTAAACAACAAGCCAAATATAACTAGTTCTGTAGATGCTAGTCGGATGTAAAGATCTACCCCAACACTAGAAAATTGCTGAATATCTATCAAATCTTGGGACTAGAACATATACAGCCAAGGCTCATTTCATATGCATAGGCTATACAGGAACAATTCTTCAAGCAAAGATTTCTACATTCCTCTACTGGGCTAGAGGTTCATTCCTCTGGAAAGTAAGGTACTTTAATGAAAGGAAGCCTCCAGAATCCATATTGTTTACCTCTACTACCTAAATTACTATTATTTTTTTTACAAGCCATTGGGTTCCTCCTGACACATTCGCTAGTCCAGATCCCTCTTTGCCATTCATCTAAATTTCTGGATTCAAGACAGGAACAAAGAGGTAAACTATGCAGGTTACAGCACCAAAATGGCCCGCAAGTCTCGTAATCATCGCATTCATTTTCCAGAGCTGACCATCCAATGTCCCACTGCTGCCTCCCACATCATTCTACCATGTAGTAATCACGCTTCCTGTGGAATTCAAGAGATCTTTTGTGAAGTAGTCCTACTTCAATTTTGGCATAGACAAACTAAAAGTTCCAGGAGAATCATCTTAGAGGATGTAACCTCCCTAGAAAACTGTTGAAAACTACTCTTTTATTCCAATGAGAAACCTTCCGTTCCATGGACCACTTCGCCAATGCTGATGACCCCCTTTCCAAATAAAGATTTGAGGGATGTTCAGTGCCAGGAGACCTGCAATGAAATTTCCAACATCTGGATCATTCAGACTTTTCCAAGAGGAAAGTACCACCTTATTACCTTTATTTCCGTCATC
>CAVNYN010289156.1:717-20151 GCA_963692815.1 Nyctanthes arbor-tristis | reverse complement strand
AAAAAAATATTTTAGTAAATACGATAAAGTAACATGTGAATATCTAGGCACGGCTAAAGGAAAGAAAATAAAGGAAATTGACGTTAATTATAATAACATATAGAGGAGAAAAATTCGCTTAAAAAGAGGGAAAAAAGGGGAAAAGAATCCGTTGTAGAAAGCAAAAAAGGGAAAACTAGCTGGGAAATGAAAGATGGTTGACTCTGTTAGCCAAAGTTTGGAGGGGTTAAAGATGGGCCAATGAAATGACATGTGTTAAAAAATTAATGAGTGGAGTATTGAGTCTACAGTACTCTTGAAGTACCAAATTTTTTCCTCTTTATATTTATCTCCTAGCTAGTCATACGTCACATGTAAGTAGGCATATGTACTTTAAGATGAAATTATTTAATCACATTGGTGGAGCTAATTAATGACATTATTATAAAGCTACAAATAATAATGGATACGAAATGAAATTGAAGATTATAAAAGTTTGACATAACCTTGCAATTCAAAATTCTTATCTAATACTCCAATGTAAATCTTTTCTAATACTCCAATACAAAGCCACCAAGGAGGGATAAATTAATGCACAATAATTGACCCTACTTTTAAAAATCATTAAAATTAAGACCACATAAGACATCTTGTATTAATTGTCGATCAGCTTTCAAATCTACCGTTTATATATAAACAACTAATTTAGAATGACTATTTCCTCAGGGAAAAAAAACTAATTTAGAAAGACCTTAATGTCAAAAACATTACTCTTTAAAAATATTACTACACGTAAATAGTATCACCGAAAATTACTCCTTCCGTCCAAAATGGTTCATATCAATTTTCATATGAATTAAAAAAATCCAATTGAAGTTATTTAAAAAGTGAAATTTATGAATATTTTTCCAGATATACCCCTTCAACTTTATTAGTTCTTATTTGTTGTTATTAATGCACATTAAATAGAGGCACATAAAAAATTTAATAAATAAAAGACTAAATTAATAAAAGTGGACTATGATTTGGGACAAATAAAAAAATGAAATTGCAACCATTTTCACTGGACGAATGAAGTATTATGTTGGGGTATTTACTGATATGTAAGTTAATTCTTTTTTTATTGAGCTTTTCAATAAGACAATTGTATTACCTCACATGTTATAAATATGCTTACAGATGGTGTATAAAATTATAATTCTCCCTACATATTTTCTATTTCTTTCAATGCATAAGACATGGTGAAATTGTAATTTCATATCTTTTTTGTAAATACATTTGTACATTTATCTGTATAAATAGAATAATCCATAAAATAAAGTCTCGTCAATGAGGTGAGTTATCTCTGCTGATACTACTTTGAAATCTAAAATACTGCCTTTCAGAGCATTCACATTGATGTTGTTAGATTTAACTATCTACATAAGTAAAAAGTAGAGTTTTTATTGATTGTTAAATGACACTTAGGCAAGTTAAATTTAACTATTAATTTGCACCAATTGGTGATTATCAATAACAATGTTAAACTTAATTATCAATTAAATAGTTAAATAGTGGGCTAATCTCAATTTAATTAAAATAAAAAAGAAGAAATAATACCACATAGAGTGTTAAGTTTATTGTTAATTTTAACAATAAAACTAACAACTTGTTAAATTAAATGCTTTTAGCAACTCCTTTGACACCAATAATGTAGGTTGTTTTTTGAGTTGTTAACTAACAACTCCACTAATAACATACTTTAACACTACCAATGTAATTGCTCTCACCTTCAACTTTGCGGTGGGCTCCTCATTAAATTAAATAGATTAAACTTAATGGTTTGGAATCAATACCTCCATTTATTGAGGCCTCTCTTTTATATAAAATTCAAATGATTTGGAGAATGAATAAATATTTCAATTATTCAAAAAATAAAAAATAAAAATGACGTTGCTACTAGCATATCATAAGACTTTCTTATTTTCTTCTAGTAGTAGTAAACAATGATAGCGTGGAATTTGAAAAGTTAAATGGTTTTCTCTAAAAGTTTACGAAGTCAATCCGTTGATATGTGACTTCTTCCATGGTGCAAATCAAATAAAAAAAATCCATAGTCAATGACTAAAGCCAACAAGTTGTATTACTCAATTTTAGAGCAAGAGTAATATATATAAACTTTCTCAATCCTGTTTTAGTGCTAGTAGATAGCACTATTATGGTGTCATCTACTAATACGGACGTAAACTCAATAGATTCAACAACTGAAACCCACTAATAATATGACAAATTTTGTTTTTAATTAGCCTTATTTAAAAGGTAAAGCCAATAGATGAAATTATAAAATTACTGAAAAATTTTCATTAACTTAATTTGTTTGCACAATGCAACTCTTCGACAAACTTTTTTTGACAGATGTTTTGATAGAAACCTTTTTTTTCTTTTTTTTTTATATTACAAAAAGATTGTAGGAGAGGATAATTGAACCATTGACGAAGAGTTTGAAAACCAATAAGAGTGCATGAAACTACAAGAGTGTTGACTGTTTTTAAAAGAACCTTGACAAAACACATTTTATTTATATATACATTTTATTTATATATATTTGTTAAAACAAAAATATCAATAATTGGAAATATATACTCTAGATGCCTGTTGTAAATTTTAAAAAATGTTACCAATATCGGTTGCTATTTCTGTAGTCTATCCAAAGCATAATGACCCAATAAATAATAAATAAATAATAGTAATAATAAAAAAATAAAAATGAAAAAGATTGGCTACATGGAGAAATAGCCGTCTACGTGGCGCAGAAGGGGACCCACATGATAAGCATTTTTCCTCGTGTCGCGCTATTATTGATTTTTATATTCCGAAATCTCTAAACTCTCCTTCAATTCAAAAACGCACTCCAGTCTCTCTCACACACGGCCATTGCTACCGGCCTGCCTTTCTCTCTCTAAAACTAACTGTACGTATATATGTATGTATACATTCTCCCTCTATCTCTCTCACACACGGACAGGACTTTTCTCACTCTAGAATGCAGGAAGATCTGCTATCTGTTTATTTTTTTATTTGTTTCAAATTTGTGGTGCAGGTGTTCAAAATGAGCTGAAGGAGGAGCTAGGTTACAAATAATGGCGAAGGATTTCGAGGTGGTGTCTTGCTTTTTGCCGAGAATTCCGATCTAATTTTTGCTTCTCGGAAACTGTGGTTTTTCTTTCTTTTTGAAGGAGAAGAAAAACATTTTTGCTTTTTCTTTTTGGTTTTCTTTTGTCACTCGCTGTCTGTTTTGCATTTGAATTTTTGAAAACATGATGGAGAGAGCTCGGCATAGGAGGTCCAAGAGTACTACGAGCATAGAAGGTAATTTTTTCCCCCCTCCATTTTTCATTCTGTGTGTTTGCATTTTGTTTTACTTCCGTTCAGGATCTCTGCTCTTGGATTGTTAAGCACTCGGATTTTGTTTTCTGTTGGGGGAAGGGGGGTTGCGGCATGAGAGACCAAAATTTTGGGTTTTCTGGTTTGTGTTTGGTTCTCCTAATGTGCCTCTGAAAGCGGATATGAGAAAATATTTGAAGTGAAAAGCTCCGGAGGCCTGAAAGTTAAAAAAGGAAACTCCAAATTTTCAATCTCTCTTTCCCTTCATTATGAAGATTTTATCAAATTTAAGATGTCTCAAATTTTCTTTTATTAAACAAATAAAAAAAGAAAAAAAAAGTTAGTGTTTACCGTGTACTTTACCTCCCTAATTATTCGTTTAACTAATCGGAATCTCTAGGCTTCAATGGCTCCTTTCTTTATGAATTTTGGTATTTGAAGAAGTGACTTTGAAAAGGTAAGAGGCTAAAGAATTTTTATCAACTCATTGTCTTATTACTTCAATGACTACTATGAATGTTAATGGAATTATTTTTCGGTTCCTAACCTTTGTGTCAACTAGTAATCTGTTAAGTTTAAGCAATAAAAATGTTAATCTTTTAGATGCCAATAATTGTTGTTGAGTTCATCACTGGAGGTGTTCGTGTTTTTGCAGAAGTTAAGTTCTCTTGGCAAGTGAAATTACGGTTCTTTCTTCCTTTGTGTGTGCGTGTTTAATGAGTACAAGTATTACTTTGTTCTTTTTCTTTTTAAAGATCTTTCTTCTTGTGACATCCTGTAATTGCTGGCCTAGTCCTTCAGAAGGACATGTACTAGTTTTATTCAGATTTTTCTTCATTTTATGAAAATTTCCGAATCTTCAAACTGATTCTTGCAACTTCTGATTTACATTTTCAAACTGGGAATGGAAGATTTTTATCTTCCATTTCTGCTACCAAATTTAACATTTGATTCAATTAGTTGACAGTTTTGGATAAGTTTGTCCTGTTTCTCCGTTCTGAGTTATATATGTATATATATGTATATACATATATATGTATATATATGTATATATATGTATTATACTTGTTGCAAATATATGTTATAATTCACTTGTCACAATTGAACTTCTCAAGGAATTCGACAAAGTGAGAAACACAAAGCTGCTCCAAGACTGTCTTCTGATTCTCGAACTCATGTTGCTGGTACCACTGGGAACGATATGGTGCGTATATGTGTAATTGTGTATTTTTATCTCTATGCTTCATTAATCCTCCATAATTAGCAACCGTTGACAATGGCTTGACGTGTAAATCTTGTTTATGACTTCTCTTTTTGTGTATCCCCTTTAATAATTCGAAATCATAAATGCAGTTCACGGTTGAGCTGGGGCAAAGCTCATTGCGAAGAGACAGTGGAACACCAATGAAGATGTTATTGGCAGAAGAAATGTCAAAAGAAGTTGAATCTAAGAGACGATCGCCAAGTGTTATTGCCAGATTGATGGGTCTTGACGGTCTGCCATCTCCACGGAATGTTCATAGACAACAAAAGGGTTCATCAGATATCTATCAGCAGAAAAATGTATCAATGAGCATCCAACGAAATGGACAATCAAGTAGGAGAACCTCAATGGAGCAGCAAGAATTCAAGGATGTGTATGAAGATTTAGAAGCATATCATGCTGCGAATAGGCGTCATTCATCAAGATGGAATGCAAGCTCAGGGCTTACAAAACCTGAATCCGCACTCAACCGGCAGAAGTTTATGGATGCAAAACGTATGTCCGCAGAAGAAAAGCTTCTCCTTATAAAAGAATATGCTAACAGACCTGAGTTGGTAGACTCAAACAAGGACTTATTCCAGAAATTTCTTCAGCGTCCAGATTCCTTATTTGTAAAACATTTGCATGATCTAGAAGTTGATCCTTCCTGTTCTATTCGTTGTCATAAAGAAGTTAGACCATCCGGTTCTACAAAATACGATAGCAATTCCAGAACATGGAAATCAGCTAGAGATATTTCATGCAAACACGACATGATCTCTCATCAGAAACGTGAAGACGGCCTTTTACTCCATCCACAATGTCGCCAAAGAGCTTATGTTTCTAGTAACTCACCAAAGATTCAAGAGGTGGATGACAGAAACACTCTTCCCACAAGGATTGTTGTTCTGAAGCCAAACATTGCAAAGATGCACAAGCAATGTGCATCTGCTTCATCACCTGATAGCTTACAGAATTATGCCTCCACCTTTAGGAAGCTCACAGAATATTCGAGTGTTGAAGGAGCTGAAATGTTATCGAGGAAAAGGAGAGATTCATCTAATGTAGGATTCTTGACACCATTGTCAAGAGATGCTAGAGAAATTGCTAGGGAAATTACACGGCGAATGAGGGATGGTTCTGATGGATTCATTGATCCAACATCCTCCGGAGTAAGAGGATATGCAGGAGACGAGAGTTCATATGATGCTTATGAAAGTGATTCCGCAAGTGAGACAGAAATGTTTAAATTGTCATCTAGAAACTCAACCTGTTGCAATAATGGGTGTAAATGTTCGAACTTTGGTCTAATCGACTTGTCTGTAAATAGGGAGACAAAAAAGAGACTATCTGAGAGGTGGAAAACGACTCACAGATGTCAGAATTTTGAAATGGTTGGTAATGCTAGCACACTGGGTGAAATGCTTACCAAACCTGATAGGGAAACAAAGCCCAAATCTTTGAATGATAAGGTGGGTCTTGATAGGAAAAGCGTTCGACATCCTAACAACGGAGCTGAAATTTTGCATATTTCTGCAGGCATTAGCAATACAGATGGTTGGGAGGATGGGGTTAATAGAAATTCATGTAGATCAAGGTCCCTTCACCTCTCTTCTGTGAGTGGCAAAAGTCACAAAAATATGTATTCTGCTGCTCTGGCTGAAGATCAACATGTGATGCATAATGGCACAGTCCGTTGTGTAAGAAGTAAGGCTGCAAAGGGAAACCTAAGTGGGAAAGAAGATATTTCACCTAAAAATATAAAATGCAGGAGCAAGAGAACACCCTATGATAAAATGTTTACTGATGAAATGGACTCTTCAGTCGAATCTAATTTTGAGATCCAGACAGAGTTTGGCTTTGACACAAGTCCATGTGCACATCAGTCTACAACTCAGATCACTGCAAAGGATGTCACTTGTACAACTCCTGTTCAGAAGCCAAATAATGCTGCCAAGCATGTGGTTTTAACCTCACCTTCGAAATCTTACGAGTTACAGTTGAAGCAATGGTCTTCAGAGGCAGAAATGGGAAGTACTGCTTGTGATGAGGAGGATTCCAGTTTCCAGGTTCAGATACTCGATTCTTCTAACAAAATTATTAATGACATGCATGCAATAAATATGAAACCTTGTAATCATGGTCTGTTTTAATATTTAATTTCAATGTTTTCCCTTTTTTCCCTTTTAATTCTTACTTTCTTGTTCTACCTGAATTTGCATTAAACCAGGACAGGGCTTCACATATGCTACTGCATCCTCTTGCACTTTCCATGTATAGAACGATATTTCCTTGTTCTTTGGAAACCTTTGATTGCATCGATATCTTTTCCTAGCCACATTTCCATTCCATGTTTGCCAAAAGCTCCTTCCCCACAGCACCAAAGCATGAAATAGATGAGTATTTCTTTCAAGTAGCAGCGAGAATGCCTTTGGATTTCTTGTAGCAGTCGATTAAATTGCACAAGAGTCGAATCTTAAGCTGTCTTCAATTTCTAAGCTTGTCTTTATTCTTACAATGAGTTGATAGAATGCTGCTGAAACTGACAAAGCTGAATTACATGTTACAAATTATCTAACGGCCTGTATTTGGTTGTTTTTACATGAATGTTGGTATTTGGTTTCTGTTCATTTTCTTATTTTAATTCTTTTATCTTTATAGTTTCATCTCTCAAAAAATATTCACTAGTAAAAACCATAAGAATATTCTAATAGAGGCTTTTTGACTATGGAAGTCATGGTGGACTATTGGTTTCAGTCTTGCATTTTACTTTATTTTAAGATTCGTTGAGGATGATAAAATTTACCCATACTAGATTGGTAGATCTATACGGGGTCATCCAGGATTACTGCACTCAGGTTAATATCCTGCTGGCTTAGCAAAAAAAAAAACAAAAAAAGAAGTGAAACTGATAATTGGACGAGTAATTTGTGAAAGTATTTCAATCTTTTTAGGATTGTCAACTCTTCTATGATGTATAAAAAATAAAAATATAAGAGAGTAAGATCCATGGTTGTGGAGTAAATAGAAGGCAAATGGGCTTTATGGATTTCACTTCGTATAGTTTTGGGCAGATTTACTAGGTGTTTGTTTCGTACTAAAAATCTGGGAATCTATAAATTTACAGAATGAATGGTGGATTCCCAAACCCTTGGTTAAGGGTTTGATTCCCCTCCCCTACCGTCCCTTTGTAATATTTAAAAAAAAAAAAAAAATGAAAACAAAGAATGAATGGTGGAGTTTTTTTGGTCGAACAGAATATGTCAATAAAATTGTGTTGTAGTTGAATGTAGCGGTAGGTTCTATGATATGCTTGGTTAAAATTTCTTCAATTTATAAATTGATGAATTTATAATTGGAACAAGAAACCTTTTGCTGTAACACGTCTGGTATGTAGCTCAGATTCATAAGAATCATGTTCGCAAAAGTTTTGAAATAAATCCATGCTTTTTGAGTGTAAACTAAAATCTTTTTACATTTTTTTTTGGACATTAAATGGATTATATTGCTTGTTTCAAATCTCTTTGTCGCTTCTATAAGTTTTTCCCAAAATACAGTAGACCAATCTGTTATATTGGGTAGCAGTAGAGTTTTGTACATAAAATACAATGTTAATGATAATTTTGAAAAAAATAAAATGTTATAGTAATCTTTGTGATGTTGGACCAATACCTGTGATTATAGAAGACCTTGCTTTTTTCTTATATATGGAACTCACTATTTGGTGGTGAATATTATCCACAATTGCTTTGGATTACCATGAAAGAAAAACAAAATGCTCACTAGATGTGATAATAATTTCATCCATTACCTTCTCAAGGTAAATAAATTTATTTTTTGAAGAAATACAATATGTCAAGATTGTGTTACTAAAGGGGTGGGTATATTATCCTTCTCCTCGTTCTTTGAAGATGTTTACTTTTCTCTTTAGGCTCGATAGTAAAATGATCTTAGACTTGAGCTAAGCATGAAAAACAATTTAAAAGAATTCTCAAAAAGATAATATGTTCTGTTGTATGAGTATACTATGTTGTTAGAATAATGCTATTTATTTAGATTGGAGATCGGTCTAGTTGTCATTTCATTATTGCACATTGAGTAAATGAATGTTTTCTTGTATTTATGTATATATCTACCCATCCCCCCAATGTAAGTCTAGATAAACAGCATTACTTATGTTGTTATTGCCTTTTGGCCAGGCAATGTCTTAGTTTTCTTTGTTGGGCCTTTGTTGCATTTGTTTCCTAATCCATGTCTGTAAGAGCTGTTATGCGCATTTTTTCATTTCAGTTAATATTTATTTTCTTATAACATTGCCTTCAATCTACATCATTTTAATATTTGAATGCCATGTAATTGAATTATGGGGGCTTTCTTGAACTCTTATGGCATTCATTTTGGTGAACCATCATGCTTCAGGAATCCTTTCAGGGACTACCCAAACAAGCTTCTGCTCCATTGCAGTTTCCAGTAGCAGAGCCAGATTCTTCAGAGAGCTCCAAAAATGCTGATCATCTTAGTCCAGTTTCAGTCCTTGAGGTCCCTTTTACTGAAGATATATCACCAAGTTCTGAAAGCTTTGAGAGAGTCAGTGCTGAACTTAATGGTATGAAACTCATACTTAATATTTTAGGATTTTATTTATCTATTTATTTATTTATTTTTTAGGAATTTGTCCGTGTGACCCTCTTTCTATGAAATTATTGCAAGTTCTAGTAAATGATCACATTGTATTTGATGATATCTTGTGTTAACTGTCGAGAGCATTGCCATTGGTCTTGAATAAATTTATTTATTTATTTTTTATTTTGCTTTGTGTAGAACTGAGAATGAAGCTGCAGCTCCTTAAAATGGAATCGGGATCATATCCTGAAGTACCTCCACCTATTTCAAGTGAGGAAGAAGTTGCACAACATACAGCAACAGACTTGGAAGAAAACTATGTATCAGGAGCTGAAGTCTGGGAAGCTTCTTATGTTCACGATGTGCTGATCAACTCAGGGTTTGAAGAATCTGATCTCGATTTGTTGGAAACAATGTGGTACTCCCCAGAGGGTCCTTTGGATATGGAGCTGTTTGATAACCTTGAGAAAAAATACAGCGATGAGGAAACAGGGTCGAGGTCTGAAAGGAGGCTGCTATTTGGTAGAATAAACTCTTTACTGCTAGATTCTTATCAGCAGCTAGTTGACTCGTTTCCGTGGGTCACACCAAAACTAGTGGGATTTGATCCGGAGGGGCCTAAGCAAGTCATCAGAGATAGCATTCAGAAGTTGATATGCGGCCATGACTGTCAAGCCGAAGGGGAAGTACCAGAAGCAATACTTGACGGGGAGATGCAATGGTTTGGATTCAAGGGAGAAATTGATGTGATAGGTAACGAAATTGAGAAATTATTGTTAGATGATATCCTAACAGAGGTTCAAACGATGTAAGTTATGAAACTAATATGTTCGAGCCTAGTTATCTACATAGGCAGGCAGATGAAAATGTATGTCTAGAACAAAACGAAAAACAAAAATCCGAAATTAATTCCAAGCTTAGAATTAACTTTTTGGTGTTTGCTTTAGTTAGCTTCCTCACTTTATGAAGTTCCAAATTTGTTACATGGTAGCGTGCATAAACTTCTTGTTTTATTATGCACTTACTTTTGCCGAATAAGTAGAAGAATATGGTATACATTATTAGAGTATTGCCGCTTTTACCGGCCACAACGAGGGCAGTTTATTTTGTCCCAATGTCAATGTGGAGTAATACCATTTGTTACAAAATAAGTGGATTTCATTTGAATAACAAATGGTGGTGTCCTCATGGTGACAAAATAAAATTTTTGGTATGTTGTATTACGACTGGTTGGGGGCTACTTTGTACTTTGGGGAAGAAGGAGGGACAGCATGTGAAATATTTTGTTTTTGACGTCCACGATGGACATAGAAGGAGTCGTTTTGAATACCAATTAATAGGGTCGTTATTATTCAAAGAATGTTTCATGCTTTATTGATAGTAATTTTGAAGTGTTCTGTCTTGAAATAGAACTAAGCATTTCTTGTCGTCCTTGGTACGGCAGCATTAGCGCACGTGAAGAATCGATATATACATACATATATATATATATATTGAAATGAAGATAATTAAATGTAGATTTATTGAACTGTTCCTAGCATGTTATATTAGTGGGACTTAACATTTTTGTCTATAATGTCAAAAGTGAAACGTAGGTTTTAAAGATTATTATTTCATTAATTAATCATCAAAAAATGCAACAAGTCAAAAGTTCTTGTGCCATTAGCACGTGTTATTAGGATTTTATTAACATCTCCATTTTTCAATGAAATATGAATAATCTCAGAACAATGACAACAACCGACCTTAGCTCAGTTGGTAGAGCGGAGGACTGTAGTGGTTGCTGTAATCCTTAGGTCGCTGGTTCGAATCCGGCAGGTCGGATTTTTTTGACTGTTTTTGTGTATTTTGCCCTCTTATTTTTTCCCTCCGCTCTTTCGTTTACTTTCGAGCTTTTCTTCATTCAAATCTATAAACAACATATACATTTAGAGTAATTCTAGAGGACATGAAAAGAAGACATTATTAGGTGACATCTCATATGGCACACATTTATTGGGTGATAATTACATGGCTATTTTTTCATCATCCAATATAAGTGTGCCACATAAGAATGTCACCTAAGAATGTCCTATTTTCATATCCCCCTAGAATTTCTCATACATTTAATAAAGAATAAATTTTCGCACTTCTCAATCTTTTTTTTATACATTTCACCACACGTTCCCCCCCATAAAATCTATCAAGAGGCATTATCGGACGTGTTTCTTTTCCCACAAGAGTACATCAATCTACCCAGGGATATCTCGGAGGTTTTTGAAGCAAGTGACATGGATGTCCTTCAATGCGATTTCTTTGCAAAAGATAGAGTGGACTGCTTCTCTTTGGAAGAAAGGAAAGAAATGAATCAAGATTTCATCAACCTATGGAAAGAAAACCCACACATTCTGTGGGGTATGTTGGAAAAAGAAATATTTGCTCGACATATCATTAATGGAAACCTTGCTAAAGAAGAGAAAAGGAAATTTAAATATGTTATTGTGAAGATATGGAAAAATAAAATTGCAAGATGGCCAGCTACTATCCAAAAAAACAGGGATGATTCATAGGAGGGAGTTTTTGCCGTCTTAATTGGTTTTGCTTGGTGCTGCAGATGATTTTGCTGGATGTTCAAGGGTGCTCTTGTGGGGTAACTGTCGTTGGCTGGGTCTATTGATGGAGGTTCTTCTGGGTTGGATTGGGATCCCCTGCAGCTGGTTTCTCAATTCTCCTGCTCTGTTGCCTTGCGTCTGTTTTGGCCGGATGCTCTTGTATCCTTTTTATGTACATTTCTTTTGTTGTTCTATGTTTTCTTTGTTTTTCAGTCCCTCTTTGTATATGGACGGTATCCCCCAATTGTGGAAACCTTTTGATGTTAATGAATTATTTAGCTTTTTGTTAAAAAAAAGGGTAATATTGAAACGAAATTTTACATAAAAGTGCCATCATCAGACGGCATTGAATGATATGTTTAATTAAAACTAATTAAAATGAGTCTTATCTAGTCATATTTAACTAGATGTCTCAATTGATCATAATATAATGGGTAAATTTCACATATCGTCCCCAACCTTTGCACTTAGAATCGCTTGGGTCCCAAACCTTTTTTTTAGCGCGCTTGGTCATCAACTTTTCATAAATGCCCGCAAAAGGTCCTTATTGACGGAATTCATCCAAAATTCCGTTAAATGGTTGACAAAATTACCTTTAAACCCTTATCCTCAAAATTTTAAAAAAAAATTTAAAATAAAAAAATTTAAAAACAAAAAGAAAAAAAATAAAGGGGGGGGGTTTCACTGCCGTTTCCGGCAGTGAAGAACGACAGCTCTTGACTGCCGGGAATGGCAGTGTTTGCTGCCATTCTGGCAACTCACAATGGGAGGGAGCTCCCCCCATTTTTTGCTCGCATTTATGAAAGGTTAAGGACCCAACGCGCTAAAAAAAAGTTAAGGACCCAGGCGATTCTAAGTGTAAAGGTGTGAAATTTACCCTAATATAATACGTCTGTCATAAGACAGGTGATAAACAAAAAGATTCGTACGAAATTAATTAAAAACTGTTTAAATTTTGATTTTAATTTCAATTATTATCTCTACCAAGAGTTTTTGTGTGTGTGATTTCTTATATAAAATCATTCATTCATCATTAAATTCAAAACTTTTTTGTATATTGGCGTTAGAAGTTTCCCAAAAGCAGGCTTTTTCTCAAAACATTATTTGTCCCTGTTAGGATGAGTTTCCCCCAAGTTTAAAATTGCCTTAAGTACCTCTGGCCCTATCTCTTAAGTTTAAAAGTCGGAGAATAATATGTTCTATTTTCTTTATTTATTGTTATATTCATAGTTCATCTTAAATGTGACTTTAAGAAGGTTTTTTTTTTGTCTCTATAGGCACTAAAAAGAACATTTTGCTATACGTTTGTCCATCCATCCCCTACAGAATTTTTGCTATTGGTTTCTTCTTCAAACATTACAATTGGTTTCCTCTGCGAAGATATACAATATTCTAATTTTAGTATTATAAGAGAGCTCAAGTCACTTTTCTTCTTGTACAGCAAACAACAAAATATGAACATAAAGTTCAAATTCACTCCGAACAAAAGGGGTCCAAAGAGCTGGCACTACGAAAATCCTTTGAATAACAGAAATATCTCAAAGTAAAATAAAATTTCAATTAACTATTCCCACAAAATATTATTGATTAGCCCCAAGGAAATACATAACCAAATCCCATAAAAGTAGCACCAGGTTATAAAGAAGACCATATAATCAAACCAAGCATTAAGAGTACTCAATTTACATTGTACACCGCTGACTGAATATTATTTAAGAAATTCATGCAGCAGCTCCTTTGTAAGGGTTGAAATCTGGGGTACTGAAATTGAGTGGTGAAACTGAAGAAGATAAAGTTGGAGGCCACAACTGGGCATTCTTCACCTTTGAAATGCTTGCAAGAACCCCTAATGGAGTCACATCCCCAATCACTGTCACTTTCTTTGCTGTAAAGTCGATGTCGAAAGACTTCACCCCTGCATTATTCACCAGTTAACAACATGCAAACTCTTGGGGGGACTGGCGCATATGTTAAACTATATAGAGTCTAATCATACACTATGATTTAATTTTGGAGGATTATTTGGTACATTAGTATTAGATCGTCCTTATAATAATATTACAATATATAACAGAGTTCCCGAGGCCGGGGTCCCTTTTTTAAGAGAAACATAGAAATAATGCATACCTTCCATTCTTGATATATGTTTTCTCATTTTTCTTTCACAACCCCTGCAGTGCAGGGATACTCTGAGAACAACTACCTGCAACAAAACATTCAAAAATCACCTCATTTATTCATATCATGTCAAGAATTAATGATACTGGTTTTAAGAATGTTAAAAAAAGGGTAAAATCCCACATCAGTTCAATATGGAGAAATCAATGAATAAGTATAAAAGTTAGGTAATAACTACTCTTCTTAACAAAGATGACATTTTCATGATTCTGCCGAAGACTAGCAAGATTGATGGGAAAAAAAAGCATAAAGAGAACATATACTCGTAGTAAAAGAGTGAAGGAAACCTGTTCTGGAGATTCAGACATAGAGGGTGGTTTTGCATAGATCGGAAGAGCACTCATCATCTGTTTTAGCAGCTTTAGGCTTTGAAGGTTCATCATGAACCAGTTTGAGAACCGGGTCGAAATCCGATAATACTTCAAAGAAAGCTTTATCACTCAACAAGTATCTAGTTGAACCAGCAGGACTAATAAAATTTCCAGGCTTGGTGCAACTCCAGCTCTTCCTTACAACATTAGTATTGTTATCAATTCTCTCATCCTTTTTCTTTAGTTTTCCGTCATTCGACTCTATGATTTTCGTCTTCTTGGATTCATCTTTTCCCTTGGAAGGGTTCTTTCGATTCTTGGAGTGGTGTCTTTGAGTGACTCTTGGGTGAGGACTGAGAGGTGGAAGTGGATTTCCAGTCCTCCTGGAGTCCCTGATGATGGGATTGTATCGGTCGATGGCTCGACCGCCCGTGAGTTGAGAGGTGGAGGAGGAAGAGGAAGAAGAAGAAGAGGAGGCTTCATTCATGTTGAGACATATGGCTGTTGAAGCTTGGGATTTACAGAATATATGGATTCCTTTCATCTTTACAAAGTGTGAAATGATAAGAGTTGGAAGTAAAGGTTTGGAGAATCTGCTGCACTATTGTGTAAACTTGTGGGGCAGAAACAGAGAAAGAGACTTTGTAGGTAAGATTCTTGGGGTTAGCTGTTAAGCCTGAGATTCTTGGGGTTAGCTGTTAAGCCTGAGCTCTTGCAATGTGAGGGAAAGAGAAACAGAGGTATTCTAATTTAATCATATATCTATTATATTCATATACTAAGCGCTGACGAAGTATTATATTCTATTATATATACCCTAATTCTAGCTCCTGGTAGAAGTACTTGTTGAAAAAAGTACTTTATGCCATCATTTTCTGAAGAAACTTCTAAATAGAAAAAGTACTTTCAGAAAGCTACCAAGACAAGTTTTAAAAACATCTTCTAGCTCTCAAAAATTCTCTAAGCTTTTCCCATCTTGAACGCGTTATGGGTTTCGAATTCTTATACCATGTTCTTTTGCACACCCCTCTTCACACATGCAAAAGTGAGTTCTGAAAACCCTTTTACCAACCAGAAATATTAAGAAGATCTAATGCATGTATGTACGAACATCTAGCATGCCACTGGTGCTACTACTAGTGCAAAAAGGTTAGGCAGGACCTCTGAATTTAATGGAAATTTGTAAAATTTTGAAGGAGTCCAAGGCAGGGGTGACACTCGTGGACTGGACACTGCAGAAATCAGTGACAATTTCATATGGCCTCTGAATATGAGCATGGAGTTTTTTTACAGTAATTATTATTTATTAATTAGAGCGGTCGGCATGGGCTGTGGATCTCTGACCCTTTTTTTTAAAATGAAAAATTCAGAGGGAAACTGTCTGTTGATGAGTTTAAGGTTTAGATACAAATGAGACAAAGCAACGGATGGATTATCCTATGGACATTTTGCAGCTGAAAATTCTACACAACCAAAACGTAAGAAACCGCTTGCTCTAAAAGAACTGTGTTGACACTGGTTTCGTAAAAGAACTCCATTTTACAAGGTTTGAAATTCGATACAACTTCATTTTCGCTAAGTGGGAATGATCTGAAAGAACATTATACGCTTGGGTTTATACACACTGCAAAAGAGAGTGGTGGTTGAAATACTGCGAAGCTCAAATTAGATATTTCTCTTTAGATATCAACTCGATGATATCTTAGCTGACAAGTCTGAAATGTCCATGAATTCAACAGAAATCTTTGGTCAAGTAGTGCCTAAAACAGATCAAAGCAAAAGTACAATTACAAACTCTTTTTTCCCCCCCTCTTTTTTTCCCCCACTTTTAGGGAATATGAATTAATGGGAAAATGTGTTAGAAAGAAAGATGCCTTTGGAACATATGCCTCAAAAAAATCAGCTGGAGAATTGAATGAATGAGACACAAAGCCACTTTGCTTCTCTGTCATTAAGCAAGAGGATTCTGGTTCACAAATCCATGGAATCAGATGCCTTGAGAGAGCATTTCATTTCACTTTCTTCACTTTCTTTTCCTTTCCTTTCCCCTTTATATCTTCTCCAACCACACCAAACCCTTCCTTTCCCCTTTATATCCTAAAAAACTTATTCGATATGGGTCGAGTTTCAGTTCAACACTGCATAACAAACATGTATTACTCGTATTTCTAGTCATATACATGCAAAAATTGGATTCGTATCAAAGCCTGGTCAAAATTACTTGTTCGATATAGGTCGAGTTCAGTTCAACACCGTGTAACAAACATGTATTACTGGTATTTACATGCAAAAATTGGATTCATATCAAAGCCTGGTCAAAATTACACGATTCTCAAGATTAAAAAATAATACAATAAAATAGAAATAACCTGTAATGATGTGACGTGTGGATAAAATTTCAGGAAAAAAAAATAATAAAGAAAATTATTTCAGCCCTTACTATTTCTGGTGTATTCTCATTTGTTACCCTTCCCCTCATCTTCATTCAAGATACGGTTACGAAAATCATTGACCATCAAAGGCAATCCCTCGCGCAAGGAAATTTTTGGTTCCCAGTTTAGGAGCTCTTTGGCTTTACCAATATCTGGCTTTCTCTTATGAGGATCATCGGCAGTGTTCTCTTTGAATCCAATCGTTGCGCTAGGATCAATGGTTTCTTTGACAACCTGTTGTTTGAAGGAAAAAGAAAACTTAATCGTGCCAAAAACTAGAATCTTGACATTTGTTTAATAAAATATATATCACTGAGGGAGCAGAAAGATTAATATCAGACAAACCTCAGCAAGCTCTAACATTGTGAACTCCCCAGGGTTACCCAAGTTGAATGGTCCAATATGCTCACTTTCCATTAATGCCACCAGCCCATCAACCTGATATCAAGACAGATAGTACCCTTGTTAACAACACTGATAAACCAATGAAACCAGTTTTGCATTATGGTGTCATTAACAATTATGACATTCCAAAAATTATAATTATGTTTGTTGCTGAACTTCTATGGCATCTATGTTTGAACTTGAATCTTTATTCCAAATAATCATCGTAAGGCATGATAACTCGAATGGACGGATCTCTTGCTGCACTTAATGGTCAATAATGAAGATGAGTGGAAGTACAAAAGAGCGTATTTGGCTAAGCTTACAGGATATTTTTTTTTCTTTTCTATATGTGTGGTGTTGGGGTAGGGGGATATGCCAAGCTTGTTTATTAAGTCTTATTTCCAACCTTGGTCATCGACAACCCCCCCCAACCCCCAACCAACCGACCAAAAAAAAAAAAGAAAAGGAGTTTATACTTATTTACCTGATAAGTTTTAAGCTTAGCCAAACATGCACAAATACCAGTCAGCACAACCTTCACTCAGATACCTCCAGAACTTAACTGTTTACCTCCTCAAAAAAAAATTCATGGTAACCTAAAAACCATTTTCATAGAACAGTTCTACTCAATGTTGCAACCGCAGGCAACTAGTAACTAGTGATTGGTAATGTGCGGACAACTCCAAGAGGTTGACAATTTTTCACCAGCAAGAATTTCCGAGTTAAAAAAGATTTGCATGGTTGTAGAGTAGAGCACATGACTAATTGATGCAGTAGCAGCAAGCACATTAACAACATATAATAAAACATACCAAGTCGGACACATATTGAAAGCTTCTTGTCTGCTTCCCATCCCCATAAACCGTCATTGGTTGCTTGCGTATGGCCTGCAGAATAGAACTTTCAGGGTAAGAACTCCCATGAATGTAAAAGCATTCCGGATAAGAACTCCAGTGAATAGAAAACCATAACCATCCAAAGTTGGAAAGATGCTCGAAGTGAACTACTTGAGTCACCTATATCAAATATAAAATATTTCGATAGAGAGGACAAACCTGTGAAACAAAGTTGCTGACAACACGTCCATCATCAAGACACATACGTGGTCCATATGTATTAAAAATACGTGCAATACGCACCTGCACAGCAAGAAGAGCATGATCAATCACTTTCCAAGTAGAGGGGACAACCATTTTTTTTATGACCAATTAAAATCTCAATAATGGATTCATGGAGAAGCTATAAAGTAGGAAACTACATTATACTGTACAGCCCCAGAATAATATTCACAAATTCCTCAGATTCTCAACATACTGAACTAAAGAGGGGTTCTGTTTCACTGCTTCTCATACAAGATAAACTTCCAGAAAGTTCCCATGTAGCAGTTCACAAACAAGCTGAAATTGCATTCTTCTTCTCTAAAAAGGATGATAATAATTCTTTTTGTAAAATAATGTATTGAGATTTAAGAGCACCAATATCATACTAAAAGATTTGAGCTGTACATATCCTGAACAATGATGACAAACCATCTTTTCCTAACAGAAGTTAGATTAGAGACAATATTGAACTTTCACAAAGATAGCAACCTATGAGCCACCAAGCCCATAGCAACTGAGTAAGGAAAGAGGAAAATGATCAGCGAGGGCAATGGCTGTCAAGCAGCAGATAGGACGGTGGCAAGCCTAGCCATTTAAATTCATCAGTTTGACACCCTCAGTTTGTGAAAACATATTGATCATAACAATGACGTGCTCAAAGGTGAAGGGTCCATGGGATCGACAATATTTGTGAAAATTTTGGAAGCAGATAAAGTGGGCGCGTACATAATATTATGTATGTATAATGGACCTTAAAATTACAATAGCAACAAGAAGCTTTCGGTCACGATGATGATTAGCAGGGGTGCTATTTAATATTAGGCGGAACATGCATACAAGGATAGATGAATTATGGTGGCTCTCAGCCAAATGCCATGCCATGTTACACATCAATGCTCCGCTGACAGGCAACAAACCATGTGCCATGTCCCACTTTTTATTTCTTAAATTAGCAAAGCCTGATGGAATTTTGAGGAGCACTCCTGGAGAAAGTCCTACATGCCATCTGCTGTGTCCTACATAAGACATATAACATATAATTATATGAATAAAAAATCAACTTGTGCCGTGTGGTGTCATCCCCGCGCCTGTGCCATGCTTTTTAGGTGTTCACTGGTCTTGAAAATTCAGTTTGACACCTTTGATCTACTGAGTCTTCATACTTGAGAGAAGAATGTATAACAGGCTTGGATTTGGGTTTGAAAAGTAGAAGATTTCTCAAAGCTA
>CAVNYN010289154.1:20495-54637 GCA_963692815.1 Nyctanthes arbor-tristis | reverse complement strand
CCCCCCCCCCCCCCCCCCCCCCCCCCCCCCCCCCCCCCCGCGCCCCGCCCCCCCGCCCCCACTACAATGACAACTAAATTCTAAATGAACCATATTAACGATTTTTAATTAGTGGTTAACCGTACAACTTTTAGCGGTTATATTAACATCTATTTAATTAGTTAATAAAATGTTATTAATTGTTATTAATTAAAAACTTAAATAAACTAATTAAATACCTTCTAGATACTTATGACATGTATTAAAAATATATATTATATTACAATAATAGGAAAATAAAAAAATGACAATTTTCTAGTAGAAATGGATAATGAGTAAATTTAAAATTCAATCACTACAAATAAATTTATGAGAATCAGATCGAAATAACTTGATAATAAACAGTGTAAAAATAAAAAATAAAAAACAAACTTACATACAAATGTAAAACATGACCTCAAAAAATGGTGGAAGACGTAATTTCCTCAATTAGATTTGTGCATGTTGGGCCAATTTTGTTTTGTCAACTGCGGCTCATTTTTGAAGTCATGCTGACATCATGCGTGTTTCTTCATGGTCATGACCGACGCGGTATTATTTATTATACTATTATTTATCCACTATTATTCTTTTTATATTTGAATTTTAATTTTAATATTTGACTTTTAAGTAATTGTGACTTTTAATTAATTGATCTTTTTATACCTAACTCATTCTATTTTTCACGTGGCTTTTTAATTTACAAGTAATTTAGACATGCGTTGTTGTACATCGTACGATAATATAAGTTTAATTACACAATATTAACAAAATATTTTAATTATAAATTATTAAGCAAATAATTGTTAATTTCGAATTGTAATTGAAATGGCAGTTACAATTATTTTAGAATAGGAATGTTAGCCACACAAAGAATTTTTAGTATTTAATTTATTTTGTTATTTCATTAGGGACGATGGTGATAATATGGTTTAAAAAAAATCTGCAAGTATCGAAGATGTATTGACAATGTTGTATGATAGTAACTGAAAGTTGTGTGATTGATTGAATTTGAATAATAAACTAAAGGGTAAATTTCACATATTGTCCCCAACCTTTGCACTTAGAATCGTCCGGGTCCCTAATATTTTTTTAGCGCGCTGGGTCCTCAACTTTTCATAAATGCCCGCAAAAGGTCTCTATTGATGGAATTCATCCCAAATTTCGTTAAGTGATTGACAAAATTACCTTTATACCCTTATCCTCTAAATTTAAAAGAAAAAGAATTTAAAAATCAAAAAATTTAAAAACAAAAGGGAAAAACAAAAAGAAAAAAAATTGAGGGGTTGGGGGTCTTTCACTGCCGTTCCAGCTAACATATAATGTAATATACAACAACTTGATACAATAAAATAATTAATTTCGGATCATTTGGTTCCTATGCTTGTTCATAATATTTAAATATATTTAAATTTATAGTACGATTATTGTATGCAATAAAAAGGTTTATAATCATTTATAATTTCTTATAAAGTATTATTTAAACAATACACTTATAAAATATTACTTTGAAGAGATACATATGCTTACTTTGTATTTATTTATTATTGTGGTTTTAATCATGGAATTGAATTAAAATTGACCACAATAAACACTGAATGTTAATAATAGAATTTAAATTAAATAATAAACAAATTGAAATTAAGGAATTAAACAATATTGGGTAAGAAGTAAAAATAGAATTTGGTATTAAAAAATTCAAATGGGAGTTACAATTTATCGCATTAATAATTGTTTTAAGAAAGGTTTGGGAATAAGAATTACAATTGTAACTTCAATTTCAAAACTCTTTATCGAAATAATTGTTAAAATTAAAATTAATCACACTAAATACTACAATAAAGATTAATCTTGAAATTGAATTGAAATTAAACACAATAAACACTAAATATTAATCTTGATATTGGAATTATTAAATAGTACACTAAAAATTATTAAATAATTATTTGTCCATGTTATTAAAGAAAAACATGTTTCTTGAGAAATTATTTGTGCTAAGCTAAAATAATTAAATAATTATTTTTGTGTTCACGATAAGAGTTTTTTATTGTTTTGAATTATATATATATATATTAAGTTTCACATTATTTTAACTTCTTCATAAGTTCTTTAAGCATGTAAAACTAAAAATATTAGCTTGAAGGATAATATATGTTAGCTTAATTAATTAAATTGTATTGAATATTATCATTACTGGATTGTTATAATAAATAAGGAATAATAAGAAGTAAGGGCAAATTGGGAATTAAAATAAAAAAGTAGGGATAAAGGTGGAATCCAAATATTTTACAAGGATTTCACCTTTTTTATATTAGTGATTAGTGATATGTGATATTTTTATTTGTAAAATTTTAGTTAAGTATAACTTTTAAATTTATAAGTCATATATAAATAAAGTCACATTTAATTTAAAATGTTGCCTATAAACAATTTTTTCTCATATTCATATACACGCTACAGTTATCAATAGATTGTGTTACTTTTTTAATTGAAAAGACACACTTCATTATAAAACTCACATATATAGAAGGCATCATTCATATCATATACATAAAAATCACATTTGTATTACTTTTAAGTTTAAAAGTCACATTTAATTAAAAAATCACATATAATAGAAAATTCACACTCAATTAACTAAAAAATCATATTTAATTAAAATTTATGTGTCTTAAGTCACATATGACAAAAGTGCCATATTAATAATAGAAAAATCACACTTAATTAAAAAGTCACATTTTTAAAATCACGTACAATCGAAAGTTGCATATATAATAATAGAAAAGTCACACTCAATTAACTAAAAGGTCACATATATAATAAAAAAAGGCCACAGTTAGTAAACTAAAAAGTCTCGTATAATAGGAAAAAGTTACATTTAACTAAAATTTATAATTTTAAAGTCGCATATGATAAAAATGGCATATCAATAATAAAAAAGTCACATTTAATTAAAAAGTCATATTTTTAAAATCTCATACAAAAGAAAGTCGCATATATATATATATATATGTAATAGTAGAAAGTCACCAACTAAAAGGTCACATATATGATATAATAGAAAAAATGTCACAATTAGTTAATTAAAAAGTCTCATATGATAGGAAAAAATCACATTTAACTAAAATTTACATTTTTAAAGTCACAATGATAAAAGTGGTATATAATGATAGAAAAGTCATGCTTAATTTAAAATTCACATTTTTAAAATCATGTACAATAGAAGTTGCATATATATATATATATATATATAAATAATAATCTATATATTTATCTATATCTATATATAAAACTATATATATAAAAAGAAATTAGTTTGTGGTACTTATGTACCACATTTTTCCCGCAAAAAAATATGTTAGTAAGGTCTTTATGGTCATTTTGTCTCATATTGCGGTAACTCCTGCGGTATTCTGAATTTATCAATTTTTTAGAAGTTTTTATTCTCTTTTGCCTTATCCACCAATTTTTCAGATAAGGTTTACTACTCAAGTTAATAACAAATAGGGTTTATCATTATTTAATTGTTTAAATTATGGATAAATTTGATTTGTAGTTTATAATTTCTTTTAGCAAAAAATTTACAGTTTATAATTCATAAAACAACCAAAATTAATATAAATAAGAAACTTAATTGATAACTCATGTGTTAAAAGTGTTATTTAGTTAGATATTTTTTTGTTATGGGTATTTTGATATTTTAACTTGTTAAGGTTATAGGTTAGGGTTTGTCTTACTTTATTATAAATAGTCGTCCTTGTAACCATTTCAATCGTTGAATATGAAACATTTTTAGTTTTCACATAATATCAGAGCATTTGATTTTGGTCTAGGTCTATCGTTGCTTCCGTTCTCCTTTCAGTGGCATTGCGCTGCTCGTCCGGCAAAGTCGTTTGTTTTGTTTATTTCTATTATTGTCTTTGTTTTTCCATTTCGTTCTATACTCGTCTAGTGAAGAATCTTTTCCCTGATTTTCACCAGCAAAAACAATAGTACAAAATCTGATTTCCAGAAAGTACCCAGAAAGTTTGGTTGACAGATCCATCTCTCTTGATCAACAAGTTTCTCCTCCACTTTGCACTAAAAATTCTAAGCCTTTATATATGCCAAAACTTGGAATACGAAAGTCTAATGGAGTGAAACTAATAGTTCTACAAATGGACACAAAATCCCTAAAGAAAGGCATGGCTGTAGCAACCAGTGTTATGAGTGCCATGTAAATTGTTGTGTAAAATAGACGGCTCAACAACATTATAATTGGAAGACGACTGTCAATTTTGGTTGTGGATATGAAATTTTGGGCTCAATCTTTTGCTTACTGGGAAGTTTGGGCAGTTTTTGGTGGTTATTTTATTAGTTTGTTGAGATCAATATTTTTGGCATTTCCTTTGGATTTGAATTGTATATTAGAGTGGCTCGATGGACTATCTTTATTGAATTGGTTAGTATGTGAGCTCAGATTATTCTGGAATGCGGTTTTGTTGTTTTTTTTAATTAGTTTGGACTTTGCATATGGTAAGAGAGAATTTATTTGTGGTTGATTTGAAGTGAATCTGAAATGAATTGGTATCCATATACCTGGAATTGTGTTTCTTTAATTTGGGTTCCAATGTATTGGAATTGTCTCTTTTTTTTCTCAATTTGGCCTAGAGTATCTGGAATTGTCTTCCTTCTCATCTGGTCCCGTTAAATCTGGAGTTGGCTTTGTTTCTCTCCTTCCTCTATCTGGTATCCAGGATATATGGAATTAGTTTCTCAAATCAGTTTTCTGAATTTGGTTATTATGATTTGTCAGATCTGGATTATTGCTTCCACAAGAATGAAGACTGTGCATTTGGTTATAGAGTTGTCAAGTTGAGCTCATAGACTACATGAACCACCTCAACTCTGCTTGGAGATGAAGTGTCAAAAATAGCGTGTTTTATTTTGCTTCTTAACAAACTCTTTATGATGACCATCATAAGTTTGATGGGGGTGTTAGAAGTGTTATTTAGTTAGATATTTTTTTGTTATGGGTATTTTTGGTATTTAAGTTTATTAAGGTTATAGTTTAGGGTTTGTTTTACTTTATTATAAATAGTCGTCCTTGTAACCATTTTAATCATTGAATATGAAACATTTTTAGTTTTCACATCGTGTTCGTTGAATAATAATAATAATAATAATAATAATAATAATAATAATAATAATAATAATAATAATAATAATAATAATAATAAACAACGGAAATTAATATGAATGAAGAACTTACTTGATAACCCCATGTTCTTCGAATAATAAGTTTTTTTAAACTTTTATTTTTTTATGATTTGTCTTAATTAAATTGAATATTTAATTAATTAAACATATATATAATCAGCTTAGGTTAATTGAAAACTAGCTAATTTATCTGTCCGTTGCACGAGAGACACATATACATCTCCAAAACAAACTAAAGCAAACAATTAATTAAAGGGTTTTTTCACATTCGTCCCCATCCTTTTCACTTTTACACAATCTTGTCCCCATCCTTTTTTTCTCCCCTTCTAGATCGCTAACCTTTAATGAAATCTCCACATTCGTCCCTTCTCACGTTTTCCGTCTAAATTACTGTTAAATTCAAGGGCAATATAGGCTATTCAACTAAAAAGGGTTAATTTCACTTTACGTCCCCAACCTTTTGACTTTTGCACAATTATATCCTCATTCTTTATTTCTTCTCACTTCATAAGTCCCCAACCTTCATTAAAATATCCTCTTACCTCCCCACAACATGTTTACTTCTGTCATCTCCGCTGTAGAAATTAATTATACGATGTTGTTTCTATTTTTAATAAGTGAATATGATGTTTTTTCTTGGTTACACAAAATGATATCGGAAAGTTTGGTCGAAAGATTGAAGAAAGACGGTGATTTCTTGATTGAAAGGGAAAATTTGGTCGAAGGATTGCATTTATTGCTACGGTAGTTTCAAATTTACTATTAAGTGCTCTGAACAGGGAGGTGTTCTAACGACAAACCTAAGATCCTCTGTGGTGCCTTCCTCTAGTGTGCTCATAGGATTTCCACCCACGAATGAACCATAGGAAATGCTGCTAGTTCATTTGGTGATTGTGCTTTGACGAATAAATTTTTTCGATAGCGTTTATTTAAAGTTTGGTTGTCATTGTGAGTATTGAATTTGTTGGTTAGACTGCTAGTTGTAGCCAATGGTTGGATTTTTTTTCTGAGGGCTCATTTTGTGTTTCTTGTCCCAACAATTATTCGTCAACAAAATGAGTCCCCTGAAAAAAAGTCCAATTGTTGGCCACAACTAACAACGTAACCAACAAAATTACAATAAAAACCAGACCTTAAATAAACGCTATCGAAAAAAATTATTCGTCAAGGCACAATCACCAGATGAACCAGCAGCACTTCCTATGGTTCATTCGTGGGTGGAAATCCTATGTCTGCACTAGAGGAAGGCACCACAGAGGATCTTGGGTTTGTCGTTAGAACACCTCTATGTTAAGAGCAATAAATAGTGAATTTGAAACTACCGTAGCAATAAATGTAACCCTTCGACCAAATTTTCCTTTTCGATCAAGAAATCATCGTCTTTCATATATCTTTGGACCAAAATTTCCCGTACCATTTTGTGTAATCAAGAAAAAACATCGTATTCACTTATTAAAAAAAAAGAAACAACATCGTATAATCAATTTCTACAGCGGAGATGATGGAAGCAAACGAGTTGAGGGGAGGTAATGGGAAATTTTAATGAAGGTTGGGGACTAATAAAGTGAGAAGAAATCAAGAATGAGGATAAAATTGTGTAAAAGTCAAAAGATTGGGGGACGTAAAGTGAAATTAACCCTATCTTTTTTAGTTAAATTACCTATATTGCCCTTGAATTTAACACAAGTTTGGACGGAAAACGTGAGAAGGGACAAATGTGGAGATTTCACTAAAGGTTGGGGATCTAAGAGGGGAGAAAAAAGAATGGGGACAAGATTATATCAAAGTGAAAAGAATGGGGACAAAAGGTGAAAAAACCCTTAATGAAATGATAAAAAATAAAAGTGATATACGTTCATCAACCAGATCAATCGAACTAAAAATTAACTAAAAGAAGAATATGTGCAACTGCTTTCAAAATTTATATTCTAAGTTAATTGATCAATTTGCTGGCAAATTTATCATGCATACGTGCAATACGTGGCACTCATCTAGGCTAGAAGTGTGGAATGCTTGTAGTTTAGATGTTTGATACATATACACGCATGCATAATAACATATATGTGTATAGGTAAAATAAAATTACCGATATATATATCTGCTTGTATACTTACTCGATTACGCAGCCTGAAAGTTGCTTTGGTTATTCAAATATAAAAGGAAAGAGATAATTGCGAATTTGACTGTTGAACTTACCCAGTTAAACACAAAAAAGAGATAATTAAGAATTTGATTGATACAATTACTTGGTTAATCGAAATCTAAAGCATCTTTAAAGGCCAAAAGTTCCACCTCAACAACTGGGAGATGATTAAAAATTACTATGTAAAATTAAAAGATGCAATAAACAAAATTCTGAAAATTAAAAAAAAAAAGATTAAGGTGAGTAAATAGATTATTAAAAGTTACTATGCAAAATTAAAAATTAACCCACCATTTAGTTAGTATTATCCAATTATTATTAGGGTGAACGAAAATAAAAATAGAAAAATAAATGAGGCATCAGCGACATCAGCATGACATCAGATTCCTAATTCCCTTAGAATATCAATTTTAGATAGGAAAAAATTAACCTACCACTTATTTAGTATTATAAATATATAGATTATTATTAGGGCTAACGCAAATAAAAAAAGAAAAATAAATAAGATATCAGCAACATCAGCATGATATCAGATTCTTAATTCCCTTAGAATGTCAGTTTTAGGCAGCAAAAAGTTAACCCACCACTTAGTTTATAAATATACAGATTATTATTTGGGTAAACGAAAATAAAAATGAAAAAATAAATGAGATATCAGCGACATCAGCATGACATCATATTCCTAATTCCCTTAGGATGTCAGTTTTATGCTGGAAAAAATTAACTCACCACTTAGTTAGCATTATAAATATATATAGGTTATTATAAGGGTGAAGGAAAACAAAAAACAGAAAAATAAATAAGACATCAGCAATATCATGTTCCTAATTCCCTTATGATGTTAGTTTTAGACAGAAAAAAATTAACCCTCTACTTTTTTTTTCAGCAAACAACTTCCGTCTTTATTCACCTCGCAAGTCATCATCTACAAGGTCTAAAATGAAAGTTGGGACATCTCCCGTCCAAAACAAATTAGAATAGTGATCAACCGCGAACCTAGCGATAGCGTGGGCTACCTGGTTTGCCTCTCTTAAAACATGCACAAATTTCACTTCCTCAAAAGATTCTGCCAAAGCTCCAATTTTGGCCAACAAAAGGCTCTCTTGAGCACGTACCTTCGGAGCATAAAGAGCTTTGGCAACATTGAAGGTGTCCGACTCAATGATCAGCCAAGTCGTCCCTCTCTCAATTGCCGACTGAATACCAAAGAGCATTGTATAACATTCAGCCCCGAATGGAGAAAGACCACCTAATTTGGACCGAGCTACAGTAAAATGGATCATCCCCCTCTCATCACGACCAATAATTCCACCCCTATATGTTGTCCGTCCCCCACCATTTGCCGCATCAACGTTTATTTTCATTCAACCCACCGGCTGAGCCCTCCATGCTAAACCACCAGCTGAGAAAGAATCAGAGTATTCTTTTCCTTTCACTACCATGGCGTTGATTTGGTATTCCCGCAGCCATTCCCAAGCTCTTTCGGCAGTATAAGGATCCGTCTCACTTTTCCCTTCGAACACTGATAAGTTTCGTGCCCTCCAACTCATCCAAAGGATTACTAAAAACCAATCAAAATTTTCTTCGGAAGAGTGCTTCTAAACTTGAATGATGATTTGCCCCAGATGTCTCTCACCTACAAAGAATTCTGCCATCTAATGATTATACCATACCTTTTCAACCCACTTGCATGTAATTAAAGCATGCACTCCATTCTCCACGTCCTCCTTACAACGAGGGCAAATATTGCTTTCTACCACATGACGCCTATTAAGGTTCACGCACGTAGGAAGAATGTCAAGAAAAATCTTCTAGATAAAAAATTACACTTTGCTTGGCAGGTTTTTGTTCCACAAACATTTGCAGCACCCTTCCATCGAATCACCACCAGATCGACTGTATGTCTTACGGAGCTTCATTTGCAATTTATAACCTGACTTCACGGTATATCGACCATGTGCCTCAGAATGCCACATTATCACATCATCCATATCAGGATTCCCCCTCGGCAATGATAAGATCAAATCTCTGTCAATTGGTAGGAATCATTGCGCTACAAATTCAGCATTCCATTTCATGTCCTCTTTCAATAAATCAGCTACCCTCAATAGATTTGGCTCCCAAGCAGCTGAAATTGGTTTAAAAGTAAAAGGCCTTGGTAACGAAGGTGAAGAGAAAACCATTGCCTTGTACCCATTCCCAATTCTCCATCGTACCCTTTGTTTTAGGAGCTCCCTCCCCCACAATGTACTTCACTAAAGATAAGAACAATTTCCTCTACAATTCGCCTCCTAGAACGGAAGTCCAAGGTGGTATTTATTTCTAAAAATTTCTGCTGCCAATGACGTAGGATCCGTTAAAATCCACCAACTTTGCTTCACTATGAGGGCTTTATTAAAGGCCTCCCACTTCAAATTTAGATTTCCGATCTAGGCTCTCCAAGATATCCAATGCAAACTTTTCTTTTCTCCCCCTTCGCCCCACCAAAACAACGCCGTGATACTTTCCAATCTCCTGCATGTCGAACTAAGGATTTTTAAAGAGGCTCATGGCAAAGCTCGGAATTGACTGAAGCACTACTTTAATTAATACTTCTCTTCCACCAATTGAAAACATCCTTCGCCTCCACAAAAGTAACTTGTTCCACACCTTGTCTGAGATTCTTCTGAAAACATCTTGCTTGCTTCTCCCAATAACAGACGGAAAGCCCAAGTATATATGATGACTCTGTCTTCTCATCCCACCCAAGAGACCTACAACTTGCCTTCGCATTTCTTCACTTGTCTTAGGGCTAAAAGTAACTTCAGATTTATCCATATTGATCTTCTGGCCCGATGCAACTTCATAGATCTCCAATAGACTCTTCATTGCCTGATAATCATTCAAGGTAGAATGACAAAACAATAGACTATCATCAGCAAATAGAAGATGACTTACTCTCGGTCCAAAACGATTGCACCCAAATCCACGGATCACCCCCCTCTCTGCCCGTTGGAGTATCTTAGATAACCCCTCCGTACAGAATAAAAAAAGGTATGGCGACAATGGACAACCTTGACGGAGGCCCCCATTAGGAGTCACCGACCCGTAAGCTCCCCCATTGATCATGAATGACATTTGAACAGCAGTGATACACTTGTCCACCAAACACCTCCATCATTCTGGAAACCCCATTCGCTCCATGACATGCCTCACAAACTCCCATTTCACCAGATCATAAACTCTGCTCATGTTGAGTTTCAAAGATTGAAATACATCGCCCCTTCCGGTACGCTTCTTAAGTGAATGCATGAGTTCATAGGCTGCCATGATATTATCTGTGATTAATCTTCTTGGGATGAAAGCACTTTGAAATGGTGAAATAACATCAGGAAGAACATCCTTGATCCTATTAGCTATACATTTAGACACAATTTTATATAACACGTTACAGAGGCTAATAGGTCTAAATTCAGCAATACTAGTGGGGTTTTTGACTTTAGAAATAAGTACAATAAAAGTGTTGTTAATTGTCTCAAGAGATCCCTCACCATTAAGAATATGTAAGCAAAAATTAGACACCTCCTCACCAATGATCTCCCAATGGTGCTGATAAAAAGCCGCATGGAATCCATCCGCCCTCGGTGCTTTGAATGCCCCCATAGAGAATAAAGCCACTTTCACGTCCTCTCTTATAAATGGACGCTCCAATAAGGCCAGAGAATCAGGAGATAATTTTGAATCCCACTCACCCACCTGCTCATCAAACTCCTCCAAAGTCGTACCGTGCTTTGTAAAAAGCTTCAAATAATATGAGGCAACAATATTTGAAATATCCTCCACATTTTCTTTCCAAACCCCCTGCTGATCCACTAGCCTTTTTATCTTATTCCGTTCTTGTCGGCCTTTAGCTTTGTGATGGAAGTATCTAGTATTCTTGTCCCCCATCTTCAACCAATCAGACCGAGCTCATTGAGACCAATATAACTCTTCTTTTCCTTCAAGCAATTCCAGCTCTCTTTCCAGCCTCCTTACCTTATCCCTATCCTCCTCACTTTAGTTTTTATCATAAAGAATATTTACCCTTTGCTTTAAACGTCCCACACTTCTACGAATAGACCCCCCTCCGGTCTCCTTATTCCAAGAAATAAGTTTGGCAGCACACAAATTCAGCTTATCCTTCAAGTTCCGTTCTCCAAATTCGCCCCACATTTGTTGCACCACATTTGGACACCCTTGCTCCGCCAACCAAAGAGGCTCAATTCTGAAAAAGGATTGTCTCGGTCCTGCCATCGTCACACGTCCACTAAAATCCAGCCATAGTACCCGATGGTCCTAGTAATGATAGTCTAAGTGAAAAAGCACTCATCGATGAAACATGTTAACCCATTCTCTGCTTGCCAAACCACGATCCAATCGTTCTATAATTCGAAGCCATCCCCATGACGAAGAATGCCAAGTGAAACGAGGACCTTTAAATCCAATATCACATAGCATGCATTGATTGATAACCTCTCGAAAGCCCTCCATTGCTGGACGCCCCCTTCCAGTCACAATTTCGTTAAAATCCCCTAAGAACAAAGTGGGTATATCTGAGCCGGCGTTCAACCGCCTCATTAATTGCCAACTGTGTCTTCTTTCCCCAGTAACCAGGTCTCCAAAGAGTCCAATAAATCTCCACCGTTTCTCCCTCTCTGAGACAATATTTGCTTCAATATGGTGAAATGAATAGCTTCTAATTTGAACATCCCAAACATCACTTTAGAGGAGAAACAAATCTCCACTCCGCCCTCTACTATCAACCTAAAAACTTCTATGAATGCCCAAAGATCTTCAAGCTCCTTCTGCCCGTCTTGCTGCCAATTTGGTTTCCATGATGAAAACCATGCTGGGGTGTTTGCTCCGAATCAGTTTTAGGAGTTCCTTGAACGCACAGTGTACCCCCAAACCCCCGTGCATTCCAACTAATTATACTAATGGCTCTCGGGCGGGGTTGCTTGGCAAACTCAGCCGATAAAGAAATTATGTTACCCCCTTCAGAAAGGGCCGCTCGTCTCTTTGCATCGCCAACCCTATCTTCCTCATCTCCATGCAATTTCCGTTTCACCTCCTTCTCACCGGATTCCAGCAGCAGAATTTTCTCCTTCAGCCCCACTCCCTCCTTCTCAACACGTGGAATTTTTTTGAATGTGCGCCGTCCACGGTCAATTTGCATGGCTCCAGCTCCCTTCTCTACTACAATATGCGCCGTCCATGGTCAATTTGCATGGCTCCAGCTCCCTTCTCTACTACCACTATCTTTTTTCCCTTCCCATCTGTAACTACTCCAGATGATTTCACTGCCTCACCCGTCCTACTATCTCTCGTGACACCCTTCATCCGTCCCTCTTCGGTCCCCTATCTACCTGGTGATTCTTCTTGTGCTACATGCGGTGAAGCCTTACTCATATTCGGTCCAACTGCGGAGGCAGATTGTGCATCCTTCTCTGCCTTTGAACCTCCAAGCTCCATCCTCTGCCGAGCTCTAGCCCTACTACCTGTAGGTGCCTTCAAAAAGTCCCCAAAGAGATGGTTCTCTTTTTTCCTCAAGACTAGGGATACCTTCTTTGTGCACTTACAAAAAGAATGATCTAATTTTCCATACAGCGAGCAAAAGTCAGAGAGCTTCTCATACTTAAATTGTATCTGAACCATTTCCCCTCGATCTCCTATTTGCAAGTTTAGAAAACGCTTGAGGGCCTTACTGATATCCAACTGGCATCGAATCCGCAGGAACGACCCCCAGCATTATCCTCTATCATCAGTGTCGACCTCCATAAACTGCCCCACAGAATTTCCAATAATCTTCGCCGTGGCCTCATGCATATGAACAATGGAAACACTATATGCTTGCACCCAAAAAAGTACTTACTTGAATTGTATTGCCTTTGGGATAGAACACTCCGTGATCTTGGAAAGAACAATGAGATTTCTCCCAAAGTTCAATGGTTGTTGTTCCCAAACCCTAATGGCATCCGCTTCCTCCTCGAACTCCAATAGAAAAACATGCTTGTCAAGAAATCGACACTTGAGTTCACCATCCAGATTCCAGATCGATAGCATCATTTCCTTGAATGAGTCACGTCCAAGTTCTTTCTTGTCAAAACCTTCCCAAGCAAACCAAGGCTGCCATCTTTTGAAAACTGATAAGTAGTATTTGAGTCCAAAACAGCAGTGTCATCTCTCCTTGCACAATTGAAAGCGATTTCCGTAGCTTGTCGATATCCTCCATTGTCATGCCGTTGGTAGAGTCAAAACCGTAGACGTCAGCAAGAAAAGTCGCTCTCTCTAAACCAAGATAGAAAAATTGGGAGATTTAAATATTGATTGAAATTAAATTAACCCTCTACTTAGCTAGTATTATAAATATATAGATTATTATTAAAGTGAACGAAAATAAAACTAGAAAAATAAATAAGACATCATCGATATCAGCATGACATTATATTCCTAATTCCCTTAAAATGCCAGTTTTATGTGGAAAAAAATTTACCCACCACTTAATTAGTATTATAAATATCTATATTACAATTGTAATTGTTTCTTAATTTTTACAGCTATAAATTTTAATAATTATAACTACTTTTTTTTTTAAAAATAAAGCATTTTTTTACGGATAATTAATTTGTATCATCTTCATACTATATTACTTTACTAATTTCAAATAAAATATATTTTCAAAATATGTAACACAGCCCAACTGACAACTATTTCGTACAATACCATTCATCTAAATTAATGCCAAAAATGATATTTATTTGCGTTAACAATAGCAATAGCGTTAAATTTTACTGTAAATTATAGTTACATTAACATAATAAGAACAAAATTATATTATTATTTAGTTCATGTTAGAAATTAATTATTCCTTATTAAGTAATGTAATCTTACAAAATTTCAACATACCCAATAAAAAGGAAAAAAAACTTATAAAATTTCATATTATTAATTTTTAAAAATAATTTGATATCTATTTTTCCCGTGCAACAGACCGATGAGAATCTAGTATTAATTAAACGAGCTGCGGTACCATTGTTCCGTAGTTTTCCTGTAAAAAAAACTATTAGTATGGTCTGTTTAGACATTTTATTTTATATTGTAGTAACATGTGTGGTATTTTAAATTTTTCAATTTTTAAAAATTTTTTTAATTCACTTTTATTTTATCCATTCACCATTTTGAAATAAGAATTACTATTAAATTTAATAACTAATAGATAATTATCATAATTTAATTGTTTAAATTATAGATAACTTTTATTTCCAATTATCTAACCTATTTTGAAATTTGTAGTTTATAATTAATATTGCCTCCGCCCAGTTTCTATTTTTATTTGTCCAAAATTATAGTCCATTTATATAAATGACGGTGAAATTAATAATTTCCTTTTCAAATATGTCATTAGTCCATTTAGAGACTATATTGACTAAATACCAAAGTGATTCAATATTGAATAATGGCATATTAGGGAAGTAATTGTAAATTTTATATCTCCTACTACATTAATTCATATTTCTTAATCTACGTTAAAATTGATATAGACCTATTTTTATGAGACAGAGATAGTAGAAATTAAACATATATATTGTTAGTTTAAGTTAATTGAAAAACAATTGTAATTTTTTCTCAATTTTCCCGGTACAAATGAATATTAATAATTACAACTAGTTTATATATGACTGATTTTATATATTATTAATTTATATAATCTTTATGCCGTCTGACTTTATTAGTTTCGAATAAGAAATATTTTCAAAGTACACGTAATCGTCCAACTAGCAATTATTTCGTACAATGTCATTCTCTAAATTAGTGCAAAAAATAAAATGATATTTATTTAAGTTAACAATAACAATCGGGTTAAAATTTATTGTAAAATATAGTTACCTTATGATGACAAGAAGAAAATTACATTATTATTTGCTTGATGTTAAAAATTAATTATTCTTTATTAGATAAAGTAACCTTATAAAATTTCATTATATAAAAAGGAAATTAAAAATTTTCATATTATTTATTTTTCTAATCAATTTGATATTTATTCTCCCCATGCAATGCACGTGTGAGAATCTACTGCTAATAGTATTAATAATAATAGAGATGTCACACTCACTTATCTAAAAAATCACATCTTATCATATCTTTTATATATATATATATATATATTAAAGTAGGATAGTGGTCATAAGCAAATTTTTCCACAAAAACTACTATCCTACTTATATGTACTTCTTTTTATTTATTTATTTATTTCATTTTATAATAATAATAATATATGCATAACTTATGTATATTTTATTTTAAACTTATATATAATATACAACATTTCTAATTAATTAAACTATACATATACATATATATAAAAATTTATACATATATATATATAATATATACACATTCCCAACTTAGGCTGTAAATTTCTACACATTCCTCAATTAAATGCCAAATTAATGTCTAATATCTTTTATATATATATATATATATATGTTTTTATTTTATACACATGTAATATATGTAATCATAACATATATCTACTCTCCTGCTTATATATACTTTTATCTTGTATGCTTTTAGTCTTATACACATTACCCATATTAATATATATTATATATATTAATCTCCAAACTTTTATTTCTTTTCATACATATCTATTATACAAATTTCTAATTAAGCTTCATATTAATCACCAATCTTATGTTCTTTGTTATCCATTAGTGTTTAATATATCTATTCTGTTAACTTTTAGTCTATTTTTAGAAATTTTATATTTCTTTAAAATTTTATCTGTATTTACTGGATTACTTAAATTGTTATTATTGTTTTTGGAAACCTATATATTGTTAAAAATTTAAGCAGAGCAGATACAATAGTAATAATATTTGATGATAATGATTTAGAATAAAAATAATCATTTTTTTAATTCATTTTAGAGTGGAAAGTGATTAAAAATTAATGTTATGGGTAAATCGTATAAAATTTATCCTCTATTATAATATTGCTTCTCTTGGGGCTTTTTTTTTTTTTTTGTAATAGCAGGGTATGTACTTTAGATTTTTAGAATGGATTTAACAAATAGTGATTTCTTTAGAGAATGCGTGGCAATGTATGAGGAAATGTGAAAAATAAGTTTTCCAAGAATATGTGGTGGAGAATGAATGTGGAAAAGAATTCATTCTGATATGAATAACATCAACACACTAAATGTGTTGTTGGAGTTCTCGTATTAATACTTGTTGAATAAGGATATGGATGTAAGGCAATTTTGTAGTCATATAAACTTTGAATGTTTTCTTTTTCACAGTTTCTTGGTTTCGATACTCAACGTGAAATTAAATTTGTACTAAAAAAAATTCTCATTAATTCTCAACTATATATATATATATTAAATGACAGTTTGTCTAGCACAATTACAATTTTATCTAACGCAATTAGAAAATCTTTTCCTCTTAAAACTCTATCTGGCACAAATGCTTATAACGCCATACCGCACCAGCTGCCACTTTTAATTAAAAAAATTATTACAAATATAATAGTGAAGGGTTGAACTTGTAACCTACATATTAAAAGTAACATACTTTTAAACCATTATGTCAACTCTTTTGTTTGTTAATAATTTTCATTTATATATTACTATTCTCTCATTTTTTTCACTCAAAGAAAATATTAAATTGTTAATCATTATTTTTCTGTATCGTCTCTAAATTTATAAATATATGAAATTGGATTTATGGAATAAATAAAGAATTAATTTAATTAATATTATAAGTTCATATGAAACGTAGAATTGATAAAAGGCATTCCCCGATCTGGTTGGTGTAACGCCACGAATTCTAAGCAATCGGGACGTTAACAATATTTTCTTTCTTTTTAAAATAAGCAAATTAAAAGCAGGTAAAATATGAGGAAAAATAATTCTCATAATCTTGCAAATAATATCCCGGACAAACAAAAAACTTATTAATGTCAAGAAATAAGGAATTTAAAATATTCAGGAACAAGTAAAAATGTTTAATTCTTTCCGAAATAAATTCTAAATTAATTTGATGTCATCACTGTTCAACTCCTCTCATCTTATTCTGAATCTGCAAAATATTGTAATTTGAAAGGGTGAATATTTCATAGAAATACTAAGTAATCTCGGCGCAAATTAATTAACTTATACCACAAATACATATTTACTAAATTTCAACCCACTGCCACCTAAATTACACCACGCCTCCCTTCAAAAGTGACCTCCAAATCCAACCACCGGCCAGCTTGGCTCCGATCCCTCCTTCGTCATCTTTCTACTGATCAACCAATAACAACATCCCATTCCACCCAAATATGCATTCATGAAATAGAAAAGAACAAATTATTAATTATAATTAAAAAAATAATGTTTCGACTTTCTTTCCAAATACTATATCGCCGTCAACCATTAGGAAGCAGGGTTTAAAAATTAATCAGTGCAAATATCAGTTTAAGCTATTACAGTGACAAAGATTTAATTTTTTTTAATTGTAAAGATATTACTTCCAAATATGTTATGTTATTATTTTGTAAAATGAACAAGAAAAGGTGTGGTGCTATGGATGAAGGATGTATCCAACTAGCCGTCTCTGAGAATGAAGGACAAGGTGGATTAGTTTGGTCTTTTTCTTCGAATATTGGGGGTTTATGGTCTTTTTCTTTGAATATTGGGGGTTTACCGTGTTTGGCTATTAATCGGTTGTTCAAAGAAGTTTAGACGAACTAAGAACCATTAGATTAAACAAAATCGAAGGATGAGATGGTTTGTCGTATCTATTGTCGAAATTTTTCATGAAATGTTTGCATGCTTCACTCTTTACAGTTGAATGTAACTTTCTTTTAACCGCACATCTACCCATGCAACACACGAGTGTTAAACTAATACTTAATATCAAATAAAAGAGAAAAAGTGAGCTCACTGGTATATCTTATATAGGCAAAAAAATATTGACAAAAACGTGGAGTGGAAGTGGGGAACAAAAAGAAAATTGGTTTAGCAAAACCTGCAAAACTGGCAAAATGGAACTAATTAATTCTAGGAGTATTCCTATTTATAAATCAAGTGATGTTAACAAAAAATAGATAGAATAATTTTCCTAATATGAGATTTTGAACTATGTGTTATACTACTATCTACTGCAATCATGCTACTAATTTTTCAATATTCAAATTTAATGATCCATCTAAACATTAAAAAGCTTACACTTACGTTAAATTTCTCTAACAAAAGATACAGTTTGATGTCCTTGATCAAAAGTAATTGACATTTGAGAACAAATAAATGTAAAGAGTGTTTGTAAACTCATTATTCTCCCGGTTTCTCCTAATTTTTCAAATTTAAATTTGTTCATATCAATCACATCCACATATCTCGTGAGTCCTATATGTACTAATAAATTCCAACTATTCAACCCCACTCATTCTCTCTTTTCTTTCACATAAGAATACATTGTTAATAGTTTGCAAGCACATCCACCAAAATTAACTATTGATTTGGTCAATTGCACTTCCGGCCTTATATATAATCAAAGAAGTTTAATTGCAAGAGGAAAATATATAAGAAAAACATACATTGATCATGTAAATCACGTCCTTTTTATCTACTTGTGGCTGGAAACTCTATATTGAAATATGAAGTAAGAAAGGATTAATCTTTAAAAGAAAAGGGAGGAAAGAAAAAGTAGAAATCAAACGTAAAAGATGAGAACACAAATACCACATGCCATTGCAAACTCTGTCCAATTTCGCAAGCCTAAAATGTCAAAGCTATGAATTAAATCACACGAGCCACCACCATAAATCATCTGACATGATGTCATATTAAAAAGCACTAAATACATTACAAATAGAATAATCAATGTTTAAAATAAACAATCCAATTCTATTGAAGTAGAATAATCGTTTCAACTTAGACATCAAGCACAAAAATAGTAAAAAGGCTCACCATTCTGTGTAATGAGGCTGAAGGTAATGAAGATGCCTGTTATGCAGTTTAAGGACTCAAGTTCTATGATTTTTTTGGAACTGTTCTATCCCAAAATACAGGTCATAGCTAAGAATAGTCAACTCAAGAATCAACGGGTTGACAAGTCACTTAGGATTGAATCCTAGAATGAACCAAGATAATCATAAAGGTCCATTTCGGCCACTTTTCCAAAGAAGTCCTCTAGATAATAAACAAGTATAAAATAAAAGGATTGGAAGGCAATTACCCAAGACTTAATGCCTAAGGAAAGATTGTCAACTAAGTAGGGGCCACTTTGAGATTCTCCCACGTGAAACCCCGTATCTCTCTCTCTCTTACTCATTCATTTTCAATGATAAAAGGAGAAGAAACTCTCTCTCTCTTGAGGATCTTTTATCTCTCTAGATCTTTCTCTCCAATAATTCTTTGCAACTCTAAAAAAAGAGTAGAAAACTTAAACCTTTAGGTTCATCAATCCTTCACCCTCTATAACCACCATTTTTACACACAAAAATAAAAGAGATAAGAGGAAAAACGTTCTATTCGAGGTGGGGATGATGATACGCGCCCCATACGAGTTTGATCATCTTTTTTGTTTGTTGCCCCATACTCAAAAGCACTCTCAAAAGTTCTCTACAAATCCAACTCGATTTCTTTATTTATCTTCTTTATTTGTTGGCTCGAATGGCAAATTTTGATGTCAACAAAATGACACCATTTGTGGGAATCGACATAAAAATCCTACCGATTTCCCAAAACTTCAAGGATAACCAACCAAACTACACAGTCACAGTGAGGAAAGAACAAAAAAAAAAATTCTAAAAATGGTTCAAATTCCTAGAAGTCAGCCCCAACCTCATGTACAAAGAGAAAAGTTTTTAAGACCCAAGCTCTCAAAGTTGCAGAGGATGTCAATTATATTTGAAGGACGTTGCAAAAAATAAGATTCCTCAACGCTGAAATACAGGGACCTGAAGGCTGGCTAATGAGGTCATCAGCTCTCGAGGTTAGCATCTGAGGTTGAGGACCTGAAGGCCAGCCAATGAGATTGTTAGCTCCCAAGGGCAGCTCCTAAGGTTGAGGACCTGAATGTCATCACTTGAGGTCGAGGATCTCAAGGCCAGCTAATGAGGTGATCAGCTCTCAAGATCAGCTCCTTAGGTCGGAGACCTAAAGGTTAGCTCTTGAGGTCGCGGACCTGAAGGTCAACTCCTGAGGTTGAGGACCTCAAGGCCAGCCAATGAGATTGTCAGCTCCCAAGGACAGCTCCTTAGGTCGAGGACCTGAAGGTCAGCTCCTGAGGTCGAAGACCTGAAGGCTAGCTAATGCGATCAACTCCTGAGGTTGAGAAAGCCATCCAGATCCTCTAGGACATTTACCAAACTCAATGCCTTTGTTGAGCACATCTTCAACCTCCTGCAGAGTGATTCAATTTTGCCCAAGACAAAGTCTGTAAAGAAATCTTTGAAGGACACGGATCAGTCTAAGTACCGCAAGTACTATAGGAGCTTAGGTCACGACACAGACGAATATAGGCGTCTAAAGCAGGAGATCGAGAAGCTAATCAAACAGGGGTACCTGACTGAACACATAGCAAATTACTAAGGGCGGACAGCAAGCTCAACCCCATACAGACCTCAACGCCCAAGTCCTACAGAACCAACCACCGGCCAATATCCGTGTACTCATCAGTGGAAATCATGGCATGGAGGGTTCTACGAGATAGAGGCGAGGTCCCGTGAGATCGGAAGCCAGAATTGTTATCACTTGCTCACGGCACAACCCCCATAACTCAAACCAACTCTTTCTCCTTCAGTAATAAATATGCTTACAACGTGTTACATCCCCGCACGGACGCTCTGGTCATCACTATGCTAGCTTCAGAAGTCAAAACTCACAAAACCTTAGTGGATAACAGCAGCACTGTAAACATCATATACCAGAGGACCTTTCAACAGATAAAGATAGACCCAGAAAATCTAAGGCCTTACGAAGCCAGGCATCAGGTTTTCACTAGAGATCAGCTTCTGAGGTCTTCAGTTCCAAAGGACGAAGACCTAGAGACCAGTTCATAAGGTCGAGGACCTGAAAGTCAGCACTCGAGGTCAACTCTTTAGGCCAAGGACGTGAAGGTTACCTCCCAAGGTCCACTCCTAGGGTTGAAAACCTAAAATTTAGCTCCCAGGTTCAGCTCATTAGGTCGCTCCTAAGGTCCATGACCTGAAAGTTAGCTCTCGAGGATAGCTCCTAAGGTTGAAGATATAAAAGTTAGCTCTTGAGGTCAGCTCCTAAGTTCGAGGACCTGAAAGTTAACAAGGTCAACTCATAAGGTCGCTCCTAAGGTCGAGGACCTGAAAGTTAGCTCTTAAGGTCAGTTCCTAAGGTCGAGGACCTGAAAGTTAACTCCCGAGATCAGCTCATAAGGTCACTCCTAAGGTCAAAGACCTAAAAGTTAGCTCCCCTCCCCAATGATAGCTCATAAGGTCGAAGACCTTAAAGTTAGCTCTCGAGGTCAGCTCCTAAGGTCGAGGACCCGAAAGTTAGCTCCTGAAGTCAGCTCATAAGGTCGCTTCTGAGATCGAGGACTTGAAAGTTAGCCCCTGAGGATAGCTCCTTAAGTCGGGGACCTAAAGGTTGGCTCCCGAGGTCAGCTCATAAGGTCAGTCCTGAGGTCAAAGACCTAATAGTTAGCTCCTGAGGATAGCTCCTAAGGTCAAAGACCAGAAATTTAGCTCCCGAGGTTAGGAATGACAATTTTGTACCCATTACCCATTATCTGCGGGTACCCGACCCGAATGGGGCTAGTACTACCCTCCCCGTTAAGTATCGGGGTGGGGACGGGTAGTGGCCACCCTGACCCCGTTACCCGAATTTTTCTTTTTTTTTTATAAATTTTGTAAAAATGTTTTGACAATGTAAGTGTAAGGTTTCGAACCTATGCCCAAAGATACACATAACACATGCCTTGACCATTTTGGAAAATGTTCTACTTCGTAAATTTTTCCAACTTTAATGATTAATAATTAATATTATTTCAAAATTTAACTTAAAATAACAAAAACTAAATCAAGAAAATTGACAAACTATTGGCAAACCCTAGTCTCTCACACCCTTGTGACAATTGACAAAAACCTATTTTTTAAATTTTATTTGAATTTTCTTAACAGGGCAGGTAACTGGTATTTTTTTCGTACCCTCCCCGAAGCTCCCCCGCCCCGTACCCGATTGAATCGGGTACGGGGCAGGAAATTCCTTAACGGGGCAGGAACGGGGGAAGGGATGCCCTTTCCTAACCCGCCTCATTGCCATTCCTACCCGAGGTCAGCTTCTAAGGTCGAGG
This sequence comes from Nyctanthes arbor-tristis, assembly GCA_963692815.1. Lineage (NCBI taxonomy): Eukaryota > Viridiplantae > Streptophyta > Magnoliopsida > Lamiales > Oleaceae > Nyctanthes > Nyctanthes arbor-tristis. The sequence continues at coordinate 31,942 of CAVNYN010289154.1, read as the reverse complement.
ACCTGAAATTTAGCTCCTGAGGTTAGCTTATAAGGCCGCTCCTAAGGTCGAGGACCTGAAAGTTAGCTCTGGAGGACAGCTCCTGAGGTTGAGGACCTGAAAGTTAGCTCCTGAGGTTAGGTCCTAGGGTCGAGGACCTGAGGTCAAGGACCTAAAAATTAGCCCCCGAGGTCAGCTCATAAGGTCGCTCATGAGGTCGACGACCTGAAAGTTAGTTCCTGAAGACAGCTCCTAAGGTCAAGGACCTGAAAGTTAGCTCCTGAGGTCAGCTCCTAAGCTTGAGGACCTTAAAGTTAGCTCCAGTGGTCAGCTCAGAAGGTCGCTCATGTGGTCGAGGACCTGGAAGTTAGCTTTCAAAGACAGCTCCTGAGGTCGAGGACCTAAAAGTTAGCTCCCGAAGTCAGTTCATAAGGTCGCTTCTAAGATCAAGAACCTGAAAGTCAGCTCCTATAGTGGAGGGCCTAAGGGTCAGCTCCTGTGGTCAGCATATGAGGGCTGGCACTCCATGTAAGCCAACTCTCTGGCCAACGCTCCAAGTGAGCTTACAAGCTTCAAGAGAACAAATAGCCCACACAAGCCAACGCCCCAAACAGGCTAGCGGTCCAGCTGACGTTCCAAGCAAGCTTACAAGCTCCAAGCGAACAAATGGCACACCCAAGTAGGCCAGTGCTCCAGCCAGACATTCCAAGCAAGCTTACAAGCTCCAAGCCAGTAAATAGCATACGCGAGTTGGCGCTCTAAGTGGGGCAAGTGCCCTAGCCAACGTTCCAAGTGAGCCCACGTGCTCCATATGAGTAAACGGCACTCGTGAGCTGGCGTTCCAAATAGGCCAGCACTCCAGCTAACGCTTCAGGTAAACCAAACTTCTGAGCCCAATACAAAAAAGAGGCTGAGAAGCATTTTTAGGGATAAACATTGGAGACGAGATCTCCTTCAGGTATGTCCTATCTTCTTATGCGATGATCAAAAGATTATTTTCATGTTTACCTATAGCCGTCTAGTATAATGAGCTTTAGGTCTATTTAACATTGAACTCCAGCCCTTAGAGTTGGTATGCTGACAATCAATTTATGCTGATCTCTAACCCCCTGAGTGGCTCGTTGACGATCACGTTCGATTGATCTCCAGGCCTCGGAGTTAGTGATCTGACGATCAATTTAGGCTGATCTCCAGCAGCTTGACATGGCGTCAGTTGACGATCACTTTAGGTTGATATCTAGCCCCCGGAGTTGGTAAGCTGACGATCAATTTAGGCTGATCTCTAGTCGTCTGACATGGTGCACTGACGATCACTTTCAATTAATCTCCGCCTCCAGAGTTAGTGCGCTAACGATCAATTTAGACTGATTTCCAGCAGTCTAACGTGGTGCGCTAACGATCACTTTCCTTTGATTTTCAGCCGCCTTAGTTGGTTCTCTGATGATCAATTTAGGCTGATCTTCTGCTGTCTAACGTAGCACGCTAACGATCACATTTCTTTGATCTCCAGCCCCTGGAATTGGTGCGTTGACGATCAATTTAGGCTGATCTCTAGCCGCCTGATGTGGCACGCTAACGACCACTTTCCACTGATCAATAGTCACTTAATTTGGTGAGCTTACGATCATCCCGCTCTAACCAATAGATGTCTGACACAATGACCTTAAGATCTGGTCTTAGAGGTCACGTCATATAGTTGCAGGTGATGTAACATTAAGGCTGACATCGAGATGTGGACCTGAACACTAGTTCACTAAGCTATAGGCTTTGGACTTAAAGGTCGCTTCATCCCCTTACATGTCTAAATATCAATCATTGGTCTACAAGCTTGATGACTTTGATGACTTTTAGGGTTAGCACATCTAGCTCATGACTAGATAACCCGAAGTTTAAGTCACACTTCTACAAGTTACATAGCTTATCGACCGAATGAACTAAAGGTCAGGATGATAAGTAGTAGGTCTAAAGGCTACAACTTGATAGTCAAGTTGCTGACCTGGAAACCTAAAGGTAATGCCACCCAAGGGAAGGTCTACTAAACTAGCCAAAGGGCTATTGGTGAAACCAATCAATGACCTAAACTCGAGATGTCCGACTTGACCTCGTCATTTTATATAGCTAAATGAGCTACGTGAATAAAGCATTCTTCACTCCAAAGAATCCGTGAAAACGTATCCATTTAACCATATGAGGCCGAGCATACGGAATGGCGCTCGACTTCTAAGGGTCACACCAGTTGCTCTAACCTTTATGAAGCATGATGAACTTAACAGAGATAGAAGAGGTTGGTCTCTTATTGCGTGATTCAGTTTACCAGCAAGTTTTGAAATGCAAAGTCTGAACCCAATGTACCCTCGACCCTAGACCTGGGGGCATTTGTTATACCCCAAAATATGGGTCAAAGCTAAGGATGGTCAAGTCAAGAATCAACGGGTTGACAAGTCACAGTACATGTAGGATTAAGGACTAGAATGAACCAAGATAATCATGAAGGTCTATTTCCGCCATTTTCCCAAAGAAGTCCTCTAAATAATAAACAAGTACAAAATAAAAGGATTGGATGACAATTTCCCAAGACTTAATGGCTAAGGAAAGATTGTCAACTAAGTGGGGGCCACTTTGAGACACTTCGACGTGAAACCCCATATCTCTCTCTCTCCTTTTCAATGATAAAAGGGGAAGAAACTCTCTCTCTTGGGGATCCTTTTTCTCTTTCTAGATCTTTCTCTCTAATAACTCTCTCCAACTCTCAAAGAAGAGCAGAAAATTTAAACATTTCGGTTCATCATCCTTTACCTTCCATAATCACCATTTTTAAGCACAAAAATAAAAGAGATAGAGAATAAACGTTTTATTCGAGGTAGAGATGACGATATGCCCCATACAGGTTTGATCCACTCAAAAGCACTCTCAAAAGTTCTACAAAAATCCAACTCGATTTCGTTATTTATCTTGGGTCGAGTTACAAACTTTGACGTCAACAGGAGCAATAGTAATGTTTTAAGAAAATACACGAAGTTAATGATGGAAAATTGCTTTGAAGGAGACTAAATGAACCTTGATCTTTACTTAATCCCTAAGAAAATACCTAGAGATTTGTGTTCATTGGTCTAAAGATTTGTTAATTTCTAAACAAATCATTTGAAATAAACCAAAAATGCCTTGACCAATCGAAGATTGGACCTGTAGAAAATTTGAATTTTGAGACTTTTGATATGGATTACATACTGGATGATGTCCTGAAGTGCCGATGATGGAAGATGATGGGAGAGGTCTTACAATGATACCTCAAACAACACTAGCTTAATAGGTTTGACGCACTGTAATAGGATACACGAACAAGAACGAAAAAGTAAATCAAACCCTGAACTTCAAGCAAGTCGGTAAGACGATGAAGTGTCACCAAAAATGCCGAAGACATAGACAACCAAACCCAGCTTTCCCAGCCTAAAATGATGGAATAACGAAACGAGGGGATGCGGTTAAGGCTTTAGCGTTATCGCTAGGATCGAGCATACAGCAATGAAAGAGGAGAAACGGAAGAGGAATGATGCTGAAGATTAGGGCTCTAGGAGAAGAATGTATTACGACGTCACAGTGTTGGAATTGAGCGAATTTATATGACAGTCGCCAAAAGAAAAAAAGGAGGACTTAATGTCTAAAACGATGTCGTATCAGATGATGGGAATGAACAGTGACTTCCGAATTGGCTCTTTTATATGTAGAGGATAAGACAAGTGGAAGATGGATAATTTCACCCACCATTGATTTGACCACTGATTTGACCACTGATTTGATAACTATTTATTTATAATCACAAATTCCGATCTCTTCTATTAAATCTACACCACTCATTTCACCTCATTATAATTTCTCACTATAAATCAATGTCAATAATGAAAATCAAACAACCACATAGATGAGTGAAGAATGATATAAATACACACATATATACTACTCGGCGCATGCATTGCACGTGTTTAGTTTTATTTTTTTGCTAGAATTCGCGTGGATAGTTTAGCAGTTTCATATAGTTTATTAAGTAAAAATGACATTAGAATATTAATAACATAGCCTATACAGATAAACAGCAACCGGCAGCTATGCCATGATGTTAGAAGTTCAATGCCTAGTAGACTTGATTAGAAATCTAATAAGAAACTGCAACTAAAACCTAAACCTAGTTTACACAGTAAACTTCCTTAAGATTATTTAAGGGCACTAATATGGTGAAGATTCATCACTATTTGCTTTCACTTTCATACCACCTACAATTAGATGTTGACATCAAGAACTAATAAATCTGTTATAGTGGTTGTAGCTAAATCATTCCAATGCTAGAATTCTATCAGACCTTAATGCCTTTAATGTACAATATCAACTATACGATAGAATAAAGATTTCACGAGACAACATGTAGACCAGCATATCATCTGTTTTCACTGCACAACAAGCAGGGTACAGGATCTAAAACAAATAGACATCAAACCCACCTACAGGAATCACCCCTAAGTTTCTTACAACAAAGAAAGTTCACTAAAGACTCTGCGTAGCAAAATAATTAATTGACTCCTCACAATTTAAAAATAAGTGATAACAGTAGTATTTGGCCAAAAGTACAGTTTTCTTCTTAATTCATAAAGCACAAGCCAGAATGAAAGCAATATCATATTTTCCATCAACCAAAATGACAAGATAATAATCATTCATGTACAAATTGACATAGGTACAAGCTGAAAAGATATAGACCATGCTAATAAATATTTGACTGCAGTCGATTTACTACTCTTGACCTAATAGTTAATCCATAGATAATGAGCAAGAAAGGCCCATGTTCAAAAGAAACTAACCAAACAATAAGCAATTTGCGGAAATCATTGAGAAAATCTTGAACTCCAGTCAAAATGTTAAGCAACATTTCATACCAGTAATGTGAGCCAAGGTTTCCCTTAAAATGAAAGCAAGATCATATTTTTCATCAAACAAAATGACAAGATAATAATTGTTCGTGTACACATTAACATGGGTACAAAACTAATAATACATGAAACATTTATAATATTCTCTTTAATAACAAAATAAAATAAAGTATGGCACATTATTGATAATTACATCAATATTAAGCTCTCAAGCAGTCTCAGTGACAGGAGCAACTAATAGTTTAGAGAAAAATAAAGGGCACACTGTCCCTCTCGTGCTTTCCTAATTGCAAACTTGTTTTTCTTCAATTAGAAGGCACAAAAGTACTGCCTTCTGGTGATCTAATTTCAAGAAATCCAAACTAATAGGCCAGTACAGATTGCTCCGGTCAAGAATTGGAAAATGAGTGATTCATTCCATCAAGAATCTCTATATAGAAGAGATCGGAAGCTTGTAAAGATCTAACACCACACCACCAAATTTAAGCAAGCATCACTATTAAGGTTACATGGGCTTCAACTTTTGACATTTTAGAATATGAAAATACAATGCTCAATTTTAAAGAACTAATAACAAAGAATCATTCACTTCAAAAATTTATAGGGACATATTGCATCTTCCGATCTCCCTTGTATAAATAGATTATCATAGTCATATCTAAAATTTCTAGATTTATCAAATTCCTAGTCTTATTTTCTCAATCATGATATTCATTCAAGTAGAACGAACAGTCACTTAGCATTATAATTATTAAGTAGAGGGACATAGTAAAAGAGAGATAAGAAGAGAGATTAACAGTAAAAACAAACTTTCTTATTCCTTCATGAAACTCTCTGATCTATAGCATTTCATATCATTTATGCATAGCACTAAAATTCAGCGGTTATTTAAAAAAATGAAAAAAGAAAGCAAAAATATAAAGTTAGCACTCAGCAGCTCTTAGCTACAGGTAAATTGACAAGAACTTTAACGAGCAAGAAAATAAGAAACAATGACAAATTACCATAGAATTTAAACTTGCAGACGCAATCCAAATCTAAAGATTGGGTCTTCTACCCACGAGAGCAACATATTTTAAGAAACAAATAAACTTTACGAAACTGAATCAATTATCTATTCCCCTTCAAATTCCAATCCACCAATCAACAAACTTCTTGAAATTTCGCCTAAAAAATTCAATCTTTTACTTGGTTTCCCAAAGTTATTTTTTGGATTCTCTCGGAATTATTAGATCTATCAATTTTAGTAAAGGTCCTCAACAATTTGTGCCTTGTGAGTTCATAAAACCAACAAAAAATAGAAGAGATATTGCCATTAGAGGTATTATGAAGGAATCTACCACCCATTTCTATACAGTAAATTTAAGAAGCAGAATGTAGTTACTTTCCTTGTTAAATTACACTCATCCGAAGATCAAAAATGAATTCTTAATTTTCAAATGGAAGCAACCATATTCCTTAGCGATGAGCAATCTGTGATAACCACCATTAGAAGGCTGTAGATATCATTTGTAGCAGTTTGTAAAGTTTAAAAAAGGGTGTATAAATACTTGAGTATAAAAGTTATGATAACAAGGGAAGCAGTTCAATATGTGATGATCACAAATCTTGGATCGAAAAGAGTCGTGATAAAGAAAATTAAGAAATCTGTTTTGAGATTAAAGCTTGTTACTGCATCTACATTGGGTTTTTTCTATCTTTTTACACTTAACAGGTACTTTATTGACTTTTGTATTCTTTATAACTATAATGATCTATTTTAATTGCACATGCCTTATTGCTACTTCATTCTTTTATTTGTTACAGATCAAATAAGTTTTTCTTGAAGTTCTTCAAGATTTCATTTTATTTGGATATTTGGAACGCTCATCATCATCAATTTTTATTAAGCTAAACTATTTTGATTTGTGAATGAAATATCACCCTATAACATAGATGCTCCATGCTAATGTTATGTTTCTAAGTACTTTATTTGTATGCTTTGAAATGCATGGCTAAAGTTGTAACGCCCCAATTTCTTAAAATTTGGAACGCTATTAAAAGTCGCATTTAATTTTTGAATTGAACAAGTAATTTTTTTTAATATAGATAAACTAATGAGGATAGAATTTGTGCTAAAACATAATGATCATTTCAATTACAAAATACCCAAAATATGTGTTTATAGTTATCGACAAAAGTAATTGTTCAAAATATAATACCGATAAAGTATTTAGTAAAAAGGGCAATACATAATTATTTAGTTAAAACATTTAGTTGACTCTACTCGTCGTCTCGACCACAGCTGGCCCCTAACTTGAAAGGAGGAAAGGTTGGAGTGAGCATAATAATAATATTATACTGAGTGGGACAAGTCAATCAATTCATGTCAAAACAAATATGTGATCATAATCGTAAACTCTACTCTTTAAACTTTAAAATTTTCAAAGTTATACTGTGAGCTATCCCAAGGGCCTACTTTTGACCCCGGACCAATTTGCAGTTCCTGGCAAAATCATTTTCATGTATTCAAGTTACAACTATAATCAACACATAAGAAAAAGACATGATTAATCCACTAGAATTTGCATAATGTAAACCCCACATCAATGGTCATGAAAGAGTTCGCTTGAAATATTGCACGAATAGTGATGCTACTCAAACTTAGAGCTTAAAAAGCCCTTGTCTAGTAAATGAAAGTTTAACGTTATTTAGTATGTTTGAATTATCATTGAGAGGAGAATCTTAAACTTTAAGGACTTAATCGAATGTTTATGAAAGTTAAAGTGTTAAGATATTATATTCTTAAAATGTTTAAGGATCGAATTGATCACTTGTGAGGGTTAAAATTCATAATTAATTTGATTGGTTTAGGATATAAGACCTTTATGAAGTAATTAAATTCTTTATGGGTTAAATTGAATAATTATGATAGTTAGAGGACTTTAATTTAATATTTGAATTAAAAGCTTAAGGACTTATGTTATCAGAATTGAAAGTTTGGGGCTGAAAGCTTGGGGACCAATTTTGCAAATATCTAAAAGTTTGGGGCCAAAATTAATTCTTTAAAATGTTTGGGGACCAACTTAAATTTAGATAATAACTTTAGGGTTAACTTAAATGTCTTGAGAATTCATGGGGACGAACTTGAGTTAACCGTTAGATTAGGACTAATTTACATGTTTTTAAAACCTTTAGGGATTAAAATGCAAAAATCCAATGGTAATTATTTTGGATCTAATTTCTTGTGTGTGAAGCCCAGAGGAGAAGGAACAGAGGGACGTTTGGTGGTTTCAAATAGGGGAAAATGAAAATCAAAATCCGGCCCAAATCCGACGATTGGAAGCAAAAATTTGGTGGAATAGAAAGCTCTCGACGAGCTCTTCCCATAGATATAAGTTTTAAAGGTATGGTGATGGTTTACGACAGAGAAGCTTAACGGTTTCGGTGGTTTTCCGGCGAGGGTGGCGGTTTTCCAACTAAACCATTTACATATTTATGTTCCTCGAAGCGAGGGGAAACTATAGACACCAATTTTGCGAGGTTTAGTGGAAAAATGTTGATGAGCCATTTTTAGGTTTTGCTTAGCTAGACCAAGTACTGTTTTCCTGAAATTTTTCTTTTATATATATATATATATTATGGTCAGATACATAACAATGTGGTTATTTTGGGTGTAACCATGTATTGTACTCATAACATGAACTAAGGTAGAAAGTAGAAGTTTAGAAAGGAAATTTGTTACCTTTGTTGCAAGGAGTTTGTTGGTTGCTTGAGTTGAGGAACTTGTTTGTGTTTAGTTGAGCTAACAACATAAGAGAGGAGTCAAGTATTAGCTGTTTTGACATGGAAGAAGAATATTAGGAGTAAGAAGAGAAAGAAGAGAGAAGAGAAGAGTTACCCATTGCTTGGTTATCTTGAGTGCAAATGAAAAAATTAAGGTTGGGAGCTTTATATATAATTAGTTCAATTAGGACACCAAAAGTGGGATTTTCAAAGTTTTTAGCTGGAAAAAAGGACTAATTAGAAGTTGAAATTCTTGAAATATAACTTCAAAGATTCAATTAGTATTGTTGAAATATTATGTAAGTTGGTTCGTTTATTGAAATTAATTCATTGGAATTTAGTTCAACAAGTTTCGAGTTATTTATGTTGAAACTTAAAGTTATTATTAAGTTACGTGATTTCCATTCCTAAAATATACTTCGATTCGGCTAGACGAGTAGATGAAAAGTTTGAAAAGTTAAGGAAGTAGTAGCGACACGAGTTAAAGTAATAAATTGAATTTAAATTTTCTTGATCGCTACAAAAATTTGTTAACTTTCACTTATTTAGAATTTTGATAGACCAATAAATGATTTTACATCCTCCTTTTCTGGATTGAAACTGCCATCGGAGATTATTTTGCTAACAATGGAATTAAAGATAAAAATATAAAAACTTTGGAGCCGACTGGCCTTAATCTTGTCTTAGTTATATAGATATTGCTTAACAATTCAACTAATTGACAGAAAAGTAGGCATGCTTTATTATTAATATACTATTATATTTTCTTGAGAATTCTCTTTCATCAGAGGTCATTGAAAAATTATAGATGCTTTCTTATCTTCTCCATTTTAGTTTCAGTTACGAGTATGTTACTATGAACTTTCAACTTCCAAGTTCACTCTTAGTGGAAAGAGCCAAGCTGAATACTTTAGTAGACTTTTAAAAGACATTGCTGAGATGAAGTAGTTTAGGAAGATTTTTGTCTCCTCAAGTGCAAGTATGTAGGCAGTGATGTTGCTTCTTATGAGTTTTTAAACACCGGATTTTTTTTTTCTCCTCATGTCGACTTTTGGAATCATTCCAAGTACAGCTAATATCACAAAACGACATTATTTTCAATCACAATACATACCAACATTTTTAAGTACAAAATGCTAATTTTACCAACATATTACGAGCATAAAAAAATACAGAAAGCATTTAGATAACCTTTTGGGAGTTACTGCCATTTCAACAAATCAGGGCCGGCCCTGTCGTGAGTCCAGTGAGTCGGCCGACTCAGGCCCAAGAACTAGAGGGGCCCAAAATAATTTGTTGTAGGTAAGGTCCAAAACTAAAGGATGCTTTTTTTTTTTAAATAAGTTAGGGGCCCAAAACATAAAGCTAGGGGGCCTAAAACAAATAAGTTAGGACCCAAAAAATGCAAACCCAATCTAACTTAAAAGATAAAAAAAGATGTAAAACCAAAAAAGCCCAAATTAAAGAACACTGATTCACTGAAGAACAAGACGAGATGAACGCCTGACCTGAAGAACAGAGCAGACCGGAGACGCTGCGAGCCCGGCAACCTGCGACCCGTCTGCCGTCCAAAAACCGATAGCCGCTCGACCGTCCGGCCGGCCACGCACGAGTGTGAGGTCCGTGACTCATCACTCATGAGTCATGATCAAGCTTGAAAGGGGTAAGTTCCTAACCCTAAATCCTAATTTCTAAATTCCTTAATCCTTAGAAGTTAGACCTTGTCCTTATTCAGTTATTCCTGAAGCTAAATGGCTTATGGGGCTAATTGCTTACTGCTTATGGGCTTTGGCTAAATATAAAATATCAATTCTAAAGTTAAATTCTTAATGATATTACAATTTGCACATGATGTAGTTGTCAAATATTTTTCTTATAATGTTAATCTTTTCTGTGTTTTATTCACTGCAGATAATGTTGTATTTAAAGAGTTGAAAGTCTTTGGAATCACTGATCTTTTCCATGAGAAGATGGATCATTTTATGAGAAATTTTGATACGAATCCTAAAGTTATAATATATCACAGACATGGCTGTGAATCACAGCCATGTTTACACGGAAAATAAAAAGCCGACCTCGTCTCACGAGGGTTAAAACTTCTGCCAGCAGAACATTTTGTTGAGGATATACACACACACTAATATAGACACACACACACACACCTTAACTTTGAGTTTGTAGAGAGTTTATATTGCGATTATTAGTACATTGATGACTATGTTATTATAATTTAGGAGTTTATGCATGTAATGTTTCTTGAGGTTTGTTATATTTATCTAAGGTTAGATCCATAAGGAATCATCTATTTCCATTCAAATGTGTGCTTTCATTTGCAACCAGCAGTATATGTTGTATGGTTGAATTCATTTTTCAAGGTGTTTGCTAAATATAAAATATTAATTCTAAAGTTAAATTCTTAATGATATTGCACATGATATAGTTGTCAAGTCTTTTTCTTATAATGTTAATCTTTTTTGTGTTTTCTTCACTGCACATAATGTTGTATTTAAAGAGCTGAAAGTCTTTGCTATAATTTTTATTTTGTCTTGCTCATGGAAGTCAAAAAAATATCTACTGAAGTCTTTCATTTTGTCTAAATTTTCTTGCTTAGCTTATATAGTTGGATATTTTTGTTTTTCCTTTAGCAAATAAAAATCTGGATCTATATATACCACATTGCTAGTTTGGTGAAATTTCAAAATAAAGGAAACATGTACTTTAGGTAAAACTCAAGTCAATGATAGATGTCCTTCAGTAATAAGGACCTTTCACTATTTGGGAGAT
>CAVNYN010289152.1:2523-92280 GCA_963692815.1 Nyctanthes arbor-tristis | reverse complement strand
CGAGAATGAACCAAACCCGACGTTTTTGCAAGGAAAACTAGGAGGCCATTGCAGAGAAGAAAGATGCAGTTTTTGTTCAAGGCGTGAGTGACTAGTTGAATAGGATATGCTGAGAAATAGACCTTGAATGGATACACTAAAGATGAACACCACAATGAGTAGGAAAATATGAAGGAAAATACAGAAACTGAAAGTAACAATAACTGGCTTATCTTTTTCAGAGGTTGATAAGATGCCATGGCTTCTTTCAATCTTGCTTATCTATTCAGGAGGGAGAGAAGGAAAGAGTGGGGGAGAAATGAAATATTTCAATGGGGTTATGTGAAGTTTTAGGGGTTCCTTTATGTAGGCCAAAAGGGAATAATTTGGACATAAAGGAAGTAGATGCAGTGTTTTTTGCTGCAATCTATAGTTTAATTGATCGGTACAAGGGAGTTTTATATGTTCACACGTAGTCGAGATTACTTGAAACTTTAGAACTTTGCGACATGTTACTGTTTCGATTGAATTTCTAAAAAGGTGTTGTTAAAAGAGAAATGATACAAAATCAGACGTCTGATCACTTGTTAGACCCGTGAGTAGTGTGCATCTTAACACACCACATCAGTGGGCCTTATAAGCCCATAAAATTAATATGACATGTCTAGATACATGTCACCAAAGTGACTGGTACAATTTTTGTCGTCAAACGTTTAATGTTATATCATTTCTCATTGTTCAACTGGTGCACCAATTTGAGGTTGACTGCCTTTTGGCTGCATGATTGAATGGAATTATAATCTAGCCCTGGGGACCAAAATGAGATAGAGAGGAATAACAAAAAGTAAGCAGAAAAGGAGGAAAAAAAATTGGCATCTATTTAAAATTTAATTTTGTGGGTATGATTTAGAGAAAATTGGAAAAATAAAAAAGAAAAAGTTCTGTTAGAATCAATTAAACATTAATTCAGTAATTAGCTGCTAATTTGGTTCCAGTCTCACTAGATTATCGCCCGTGCGTTGTACGGGAAGATACCAAATTAAATTATATCTAACATTAATACGAAATGTTAAGTAATGTATGATTAATCATATTGAACAATAATATTTTGATTATCTTGCTGTTAACTAATAGTTACTATGTGCTTACTCGATATGAAATGCTATTAAGTGAATTTAATAGGAGTTGCAAAAAGACCCGACAAACTCGATACTCACAGGTACCCAATCTTGTTAGGATAAGGAGTAGCCGACTAAATAGATAATTCGGTTGGGGATGAGAAAAAAATTGACCTGACTTAACAATGTACTGAGGAAGGGTATGATAATTTTTAGTCGTACCCAGCCCATTTACCTTTTTTTGGACAAAAATAAAAATATTTACTAAAAACTCTAATGGTTTGAAAAGTAAAAAGATGATAAAACTTATCAAGAAAGCTCAGTAATTTCAATTGTAATTTTAATATTTAGAATACTATTTAATGTACCACAGAATCTATCTAACATGTAAAAAAATCTAAAATGTCCTCACTTGAGACAGTTTTGGCGGGAAAACTACGGGTACAAAAGTACCGCAGACTGATCTACTCATATATATATATATATATATATTTGGAAACAAGCAATCTTCGATAAAGAGGTCGTGGACCAACCATATGTCAATTTTGCAAAATCCCTTCTCTCTAATTTTGCTTCTCCCTCCCTCCCTCCCTAGCACAAAGGGTGATTGTGGAAGACTGAATGGTGACTTGAAATCGAATTTAGTATATAATAACCACTAAAGTTTGAGGGCACTGAGAAAATTTGTAAGACTTTAGTATAGATGTTTTGGCATAAAGAAAAATTTTAATTTCTATTATTATAATAGCAAAATAAGATATGTGTATAAAGGGGGAAAAAAATAAAGTTTCAAATGATTTATTCGTCATTATGTACATATGTCACATTACGTACTCTTATGTGACGTGAGTTTGAAATTTAAATTTTAATTATAATAGGATCATACTAATTGGTTGCCAAGCGGGACCTAAAGTTTAATAATAAAATTCATCATGAACGTCACCAAATTTCGAAAGGCTGGGGTCGCTTAGTCTAGATCTGAAGGTTTGGGACAAAAGCGTAAATGAATGTAAAGGTTTGGGACCATTGCTGTAAGATTTTGGACTAGTTTTGGTTGACTTTTTTTAAATGGAATCCCAAGATATCAACGTAGTACCAAAGTTCGTTAAACTCCAATGAGCAATTCGATCTAATTAAAACAAATAAAATAAATACATGAATTTTAAGATTGTCTGATCTAACGATCCTCCACCTCACGATACATGTTAAGAGATAAAGTTCCAAAATCAAATAAACATGAAATCAATAATCAATATATAAAGAATTAGGATACTCGCTCGTAACAAAATTTACCCTTTAAAGTGTTAATATAGTTTGAGGCATGGATTGTTATAAATTTATTTATTATCTCTATTTTTCTATTTTGTTGGTATTTACTAAGTTGATTCTTTTATGGAAAATGATATAAGTAATTTACTTGCACTAACTCCCATATAACATATAAGATGATCATTAATTAAAGGCTAATTATATTCTCATTACGGTTTTATGTGTGGTTCACCAAGTTTTATTGCATTGAATTTATTAGTATATTTAAACCCTCTACTTTTTTCTTCACATTTTTAATATTAATTTTTCGATAATTAACCCACTTGGTCTATAGATAATAATTTGTATTTAAATATTATGTTACCGAGTTTTAAAATTAAGAGCAAATTTTATAAATTTTTTATTTGTAAGATTTTACTTAGTTAAATTCAATAGAGATATGCAAGTTTTAGGACAATCATGTTAGAGAAATTCTTTTGACAAAATTATCATTATGAACATAAGGCATTATAGACAAAAAGTGAAGAGGGAAAAAATAGAAAGAAAAAGTTGAGGATTTGATAACAGCAAACGTTAAACATTAAGAATCTTTAATGCAATTACAATGTAGTATAGCAAAGAAATACATGTGGTGTGGATATAATTACCCAAGTGATGTAATGGACAGATTAATAAAAGGGTACACTTCACAAAAGGTCCCTAGCCTTTGTAAAAGTAATAATTTCATCCCAATCTCTTTTTTGAGGCTATAACCTTTTAAAAATACGCACAAAAAGTCTATGTGGGCAATTTCTATCCATTTCACATTTATATACTTACGAAATGTGTAACGCCCCCTTAAGAATAGAGTATTTTATTCGGCACAGCGGAGTAGAATAATTTACCCTAATAAAATCTGTGTGGCGTAATGTATCTCAGTCAGACCTTCATTGAACTTTCAATGGTCCGCACTGATAATATGTAAATCTACAGTACAAGCGACTATGTGAGTCATAAAGGCTCAGTAAACATGATAACATGCATGGTATGTTCGCGATATCTAATAAATGAAGTAATAAACCCTCATACAACCAAGCAAACACACAGGACCCGCGTTCTACGTATAAAACACCGTATGGGCTCGTCATAAATAAGGCCTGTCAATATATATAGCGTAGCGCTACACGACGCTCTTCCGATCTCTTAGGGCTTAACATGCCTTGACTGTCGCCAATGACTTACCAGTATTAAAAGATAAGGCATGGCTATACATATCCACTGTCGGGCCCCAATAATGTGTTCAGTATATATACCTAAACAGTGAGCCACTGAGTCCCCAACAGATCGGAAGAGCACACGTCTGTACCCAGTCAGCTAGTCGCTAAGCCCCCAACACTCACGATGGGTATATCTACCCAGACGAACACATCTGGTGCTGCATTATACAGGGACCTCACACAATCATCCATTGTGTTATCAATAGTCAACTCACCACCTTTTGGTGGCTTATAATATACCAATGTACTCCTCACGTATGCTAGTCATCCACATATGCATACATACTCAATGGATTCATACATAGCGTGAAATACCTAATGCATGGCATAGTAATATCAATCTACTAATGCACAAGTAATGCACAAGAGTAAATATATATCATTCACGCATCGCACGTAAGAAATATATATACTCAACAAATTAAGCTTTGTATTTTATGTGGAGTTATCATATTTACCTCTATTAATCACAAGGTTTAAATAATTAGCTCCTGCATCGTATAAATTATCATTTAAGAAAAAGTATAAAAAATAATAACAAAATATAAATAATATTATTTTACAGTCGACCACAAATGTTGTGGTCGACAAAAGATGTTACCGGATGCTGTGAAATACAACAGCTCGGTGGTCGTGTGGTCAACCGGATTAAAGTTCCGGTCGACCACAAGTATTACTGGTCGACCATGAGAAAGAGAGAATTTTCTAACGATATATCGTGAGAGTTTTTGAATATTTGTATGAAGATTTCTATTTTTCACCCCTATTTATGGTCTTTTTAACTACCTAACCGCAATTAAATTTTTATTTAATTGCACATTCACCCTATGGTAAATTTCACAATTATCCTTAGCGGATAATCGTTATCTTAAAAATAAATAATTATCTTTTATTTTTATTATAAAAATCAAATATGATACTTTATTTGACTAGTTACTCCTAGTACCACCACCACTCTTCACCCTTTTTTGGAGTGGGAAAGCGTAACACCTTCACTTAAGTTGTATATAATGATAACAAAAAGGGGATTTACCTTATCTTTTTAGTTGTATGTAGAAGCTAAAATTTGGAATGAGAGAGGTAGCGGAAATAAAAGAGGAAAAACCCTTAATTTTTTTACCAATAATTCAAACATTTAGTTTTTTCGCAAGAAAAATTCATACATTTTTAATTGTTCCAATTTTTATGACTTGAATACCAGTTATATCTCAATTATCATTACTTATTTGGTTTAAATTTTAAAGAGTTCAATGCCTAAATTGACTATAATACTAGTGGTGGTGATAAATAAGTGAATGAAAAAGATAATATATTGATCAATATGTATATATAACTTGTGTAAGTGGGTCTATGGGAAAATGATATACAGATGAATATGTATAAGTGTGTGAAACAGAAAGCGGCAAAGAGATCAAAATAAATTTTACAAATTTTTCTATTCTTATTTTTTTAAAATTTAAATAAAAGGTAAAATTGTTTTTATTGAAAAAGTGAATCATGAAAATTGAAAAAAAAAATAGTATGTAGGGATCTTTGTGCGTATTTTTGAAAGATTTCGGACCTCCAACCTTGGAAAAAAATGTTAGGGACAAAATTGTTATTTTTTGCCGAGGTTGGGGACCTTTGTGATATTTACCCTTAATAAAATGATGCCATTATTCAAACAATTGTTATAGTGATTAAATTCTCACGTTTTAGACAGGATGTCCAGTATTCGAACTACACATTTTCCTTCCCTATTTCCCCTTCCTTCCCCTGTCTTCCTCCTTACATATAAAATAAAATAAAATGATGGGGTCTACCATTTGTACGAATGGTTAACTTGTAGTATCCGTAGGCATAGCATTGTTCTTTATAGAGGAAATTGCAAAAAATGTCCCTTTTGAAAATGTAATGTGCAAAAATAGACCATTTTTAAAACTTGCGCAAATATGTCCCTTTTCTTATTTTTTAGACAAGTTTGCCCTTGAAACAGAGATTTATTAATTTTAAACAATTACGTTAAAAATTATAAAACAACCAGGGTTAAATCGAAACTTGTCCGGTTTAGAAACTGTTTATGTTCATTGTACTCTCGACCCGCGTATCAAAGCTTCAAACGCAAGATGCAAAACGGAATGGGTGTTTTATCCTGCTTCAATGCCTCTTCACCAGTAGCATCACCAAAGCCAGAAAATTGACCACTGAGAGGTTCGTCTACATCCTAAACGCTATTGAGCTGGTCGTCCCCAAAGAGATATAAGGCCCGTTTGAAAGACTTCCCAGTAAACTCTCCCGTTAGAATTGCAGAGGCCTTCAACTTTGCCCCAAAATTTCACCCGTAAAGCAACCGTTTCCATGGGTCGTACGAAGCATAATTGAGGCAGGCAGAGTTCTCTTCACTCCAGCCCCAAGCTTACCGTCAGGAATCAAGTGAAATCATTGGACTTTTTTTGAGACCCTCTGTAGACGAAGGCGGTAATGCGTTGCCGGAGTGGACGACCACACGCCGACACGGAAGGCCCCTGCATCAATCGTCAGCCATGGTCGTCCGTACTGGTAAGGAGGTAAAAGAATCGAATGCCTGAAATTTAAGTATATATGCTTATGCATATATTGGATTTCCACACTGTTTCCTTTTTTCTGGAAAAAAATTGCACACAAACTGAAACTATCACTTAAAGTTGAGGCATAATATAAGAGGGCAAATGAATGATTATGGGAGTTATGCCTCTTATTGTCTCACAATCTCAGCACTATAGTAGGTTAGACACCAAAACTACTAGAATAGGGGATTCTTTTAGTTAGGGAATTTTAGTGCAAGGTAAACGCAACCATCTTATCTTGAATATGCTAATCCTTGTGAGTGATATAATGTTAGGGCCTGCTATGGAAATCAAAATTCCCAAATGCAAATCAAAATTCCCAAATGCATCTTTCGTAATTGTAAGAAACAGTTTGTGTAGCCTAATTTGTATGACACATGATAGAAATGAAAAATATTAGTTTAGCATACCCCGGCCAGGAGTTGTGGGTATAATAATGAGCATATTTGAGGTATCATTTTTTGTGCTAATCATATTCTTTTTTCCCCTTTAACAATTGCTTGTTGAAAGCCTTCCTTCGTATGAAAAAAATGGATCTTGAACTCAAAATATGTACCTCTATTGGTCAATCCATAATGATTTTGTTTATGAATCCATACCCAAGTTAATCCCTTCATGTTTAGTGACCAATATTTGTTCACCAAGTCTAATATCCATTAAAAAATCAACAACATCATAAATAAGCATTGACTAATGATTCATTTTGTAATAGTTTACGATATGTTGAATTTAAAATTAAAAAAATACCATACAATTTTATGAGTTAATTAGCTAATACTATGGAGAGACCAGAGACGGTATATGTATTCCCACTAATTTCATATAAATACCCGACATAGTTAAAAGCATACGCATGGAAAACTAAAGGTTTGTGCCTAAATACCGAAGTGCCAAAAACTTTATATGAAGTGGGAGTTACGAAAAGAATTTGGGACACATGCCTGATGGCAATGTGAATAACGTAATGTATGTAAAGGTTTATGAAAATTCTTCGGTGTGAATGATGTAATTGTTGGTTGATAATTTTTTTGTTGGAATTGATGGTTGCTAGCTCTGTTTCCTATCATTTCTTGATTTGTCTTTGGGCCAGTGAACAAAGCATATAGATCAGAGGTATTTTTATTGATTCAGTCTAACACTATTGTTGGACAAGTAAAATCATGTAGTTGGTAAATATGTTGCTTCCAATTTCTGAAAAGGTAGACAATATGTGAAGACAAAATATCTTGATTTATTAGTGCTCTGAGTAAACTTGTTCTTTTGTGTTATTCATTTGGTTAAAAACCAAAGGTTTTACTTGCTTGACTGTCGCTTTGTTGGGAGCAAAGTATGGCTAGTTCGCTATTTCCTTGGTTGAGTGTGAGGGAAACTCAATGCACACTAACTAAAAAAATTGCTGGTATTGCACACCGCAAGTTTTTTGGGGATAGGTAGAAGTTTCTCAGCATGTTCATGTTAATGCCCTCTAAATCCTTCTCGGACCACAATGCATTAAAATTTTTCTTATAGCCATTAAAGGCAACTTATCGATACAAAAAGGAAAGAAATTTGTTCATAAATTATTTGGACATTTTAACTATGGATCATCGTAGGATAGAGCACTGATATATATAGCACTAAATAACCTGAATTAACTTAGTGTCATGCTGCATGCCTAGTGAAAAAAACCAACAGTGCTTATGTTGTATATCCTGCAACTCTTCTGATTCTCCAACACAAAAGAAGTAGATAATCTAGGCAATTGCACCAGCAAAATGTTCTTAACAAAGTTCTGAGATCTGGTTCATATTCTGAGAGTAGCATAGAAAAACAAGTAGCTGCAGTACAGGACAAATACTGAACAATCCAAATTAAAATGGCTCCTCCTCTGCTGTAGAGATATTATTTGAAGTAAAAGGGAAATTACATTTATGTTCCCTGTCTTTGTCTAAAACGGTACAAGCTGGTTGCAAATACTATTTTTAATTATTGCACATGTATAGAATAAGGATTTCTTCAAGTATTTGTGTGTAGAACATTCTCTGGACATGGTGGCAGACAACGGTTCTTATTCTCCACAGTAGTGCTGCTATAGACAATAGCATAAATGTTTGCTTTGGCATTATGCAAATTCCATGTCTGACTACGTTTCTAATTGTTCCACAAATATGTGCAGATGGATTTCCGATATGAGATACCTGAGGAGGAGAGGATGCATGCCTATGTCTCTCAAAGAAATAGCCTTAGGTACCTAAAAATAGTGTTAGAGAGATTTGAGGAGCAACAAAAACAGGAGCTTCAAAACTAACCTCTACAGCATTTGGCACATCTACAACCTCTCCAACTCTCTGCACAATTAATCAGATTGCTCATATCGCAGACAATAAGGACGAAAAAGACATGTGAGGCTTGGTTTTAGATCAATTGGACATTCATGCGCTTTGGGTTGCTAGAGTACACAGCCGTGACTGGTTTGCTTTGTGGCCCGTACCCCCCTCAAGCGATATAGACCAACTCATCTCAAAGGCAAGGTTGCAGAACAAATATTTCAAGGGTATGGACCGAGTCACTTGCACTCAGTTAGAGAAGGTATTCTTGTCAAATACTCCAACACGGCCAGACTGATACAAGTTAGGTTTGGCCCTTATCATAGAGGGGGTCTTTATGGGAACAGATAAAAACATTGGGATTGACTTCAAGACCCTTGCAATTGTTGACAACCCCGAACTATTTGCATCATATATGTGGGAGAGAAGCGCCTACCTTAGCTTGCTAAAGTCACTAAATAGGCGTTGGGGCCAAGTCATGAGAAAAGCTAGGCGGACGGGGTCGAAAGAGATATCCTACACCTTGTACGGGTTCCCAATGGAATTACAGGTACAGCAAATCCATTCTGTTGATATATAGCATGCATAGAATTAAATTTAGTTGGTACATAAGGCGACCGAATCCATTATGGTGATATATAACATGTCTAGAAGTAAATTTAGTTGGTACACGCAGTAATGAATTAAATCAAGTAATGTAACCAAGAGCATCACTTTTTTAATGCCCAAGCATCAGTTCAAACTAGAAACAAGTTACAATTATAGAGACTGATCTATGTACCTCTAATAAATCCAAAGTTGAGTGGGCAAACAATAAAAACATGCAAAAGTTCAATTCATTATTATTCTGCTTGTAGACTCAAAAGTTTACAAATAACAACCGGACTACCAATAAGAGAAATATAAAATTGTAAGGGTGCAATGCAATCGTTTGCTGTATTTGCACTTAACATTTCCTATATTGCTTCGTTTTACTTTATGCGAATGATGTGATAGTGATATTCTCCAGACCAAAATGCAATCCCAGATTGCTTAAACACATATTTTTCTACACATATAACATGGTGTCTTACGTATATTTTGCATGCCTCAACGTTTGGACCTACGAGGCCATACCTCAATTTGGGGCAAGGTTTGCGGAGAAGTTTAACGATGGATTTCCCAGAATACTTCATTGGAAGGCAACTAAACAACCCCAGGAGTTGACCTATATCAAGTATATAACAAAAACTGAGGCACTTTAATCCCTACACTTTTACTTCATGTGTTTTTACAATTGAAAAGATTAGGGTCATTCTTAATGATTTTAAGTAATGTTATTTGGTCCATTGCAAAGCTCTATGTCACGCCAGCCCTCCGCCCAACAGAACAGGAGGCTCTCAACCCCTACATGGCAACTATATAGCCGTTCACTAACGAACCGGTGATCCACAGAATGTAACAATTGCACAGGGATCCTTTAACTCCACTGACAATGTGACAGCCAGCATAAATAGTAGGACCACCCAGGACACACAGGACTATGCAAGTTCTGAGAATGGAGATGCAGGCCACAATAGAAGACATGGTTCTGTTGGTAATAGAAGCGATGATGACAACCAAACTATCGCTGCTATGTATAAGAATGTTTGAAAAGCAAAGCCACAGAACGCGTACACAAATATTAGGAGCAGCCAAACTTTCAACGATGTACTTGGTGGAGCTAGCTTTACTGCAGGATTGTCCCTAGAACCATTTGGATAGCAAGCTTGGAATCCATGCCAACATCAGTCTGCTGGCCTTTCGTCAAATGGTGTTGATATAGAAGCCGTGCTATTGCGGTATGAGAAAATGATGGAGGCGAAGATTGATGAAGCCATCAACTCAGTGTTGACGACGCTGGATGAGGTTGAAAATAGAGCTACTGGACTTCAAGTTCGAAGGGAGGTTAGCAAAGTGCTTAACGATTTTGTTGTAGCTCAAGGATTGGAGACACGCATCGTTTAGACATTGCTCCTCGCACATATAAGATCCCTTATTGATGAGAAGAATGGGGCATTGCTGGACCAAAGCCTTCTCAAAGTAGACATGGCAAGTGGGAGTGTACCCAAAAGCCCAACAATTATGTTTCGTAGACAATACCCGGCCGTAGAGCCCACCTTCAGTCCTAACCCAGCAGCTTCTACTGAAAGAGAAGAGGAATCATCTCTGTTGCCTCCAGAAACATTACCCGTGGTACTAATGAACTTAGTTTACGAGCAAACCGCTTTGAAGGTCTCAAAGTGTGAGCAAAATCCAGATAGAAGCACAAATCTGCTACAACCACAAGACAAGGCCATAAATGATGCACCACCAAAACCTACTCGGGCACCATCGACTCGTGTCAAGCTCAGCTCAAAGGCTATGCGGACCCTTTTCACTCGGGCTTCCCGGTATTGTAAGAAGCGAAAGGGAAACTACTTCTTCATGAATGCCCGGATTTTGACTCTAGCCTAAGTAGAGTTTTTTCCCAATACATGGCCCGTTTTATGTATGAAATTCTAACCTTACTGTAATTTCTCTCTGTTGTGCCATTGCTTAAGGCAGAGTGCATCTTAGGCACAATTCTTACCATTAAAGTGTTGTCTAAATCTAGTATTTTGTACGGAGTGTAGTAGGTTCTTTTGAACTGTCATGCAACAAGGTTAATTGCAACTTACTAGATGGCAGCATATGTGACTTCTTTCAATTATAGAAGCATTGTTCATTTACCTTTTGCCGTACTCATATGAAGCAGGTTTTTTGTACTTTATAATTGTTTCGTTAGGGACTTTTAGGTAGATGTAATCACTTCTCGATAATACATGGGTGCTCTTAGTACTTCGCAAGAAGTCTTTAAGTTTCTTTACCAATTCCCTCAGTTTGGGTATAAACCATAGCCATGAGGCATTTGTCTCTTCGTCAACAACTCCCCAAGCAATGGGATAAATCTGTTTGTTCCTGTCTTGTCCAGTTACAACTATCAGAGTACCTTGGTCGGGCCGGAAGATAGGTTCGGCTCTCTTCTTGTACCCGAGATTTGATGTGGAGAGCTATTAATGCAGTTGTGGCATGCTTTTGCAAATTGCATCTAACATCAACTGCGTATGTGTACACAAAATCGAACCTATGAACCTAGAGCAAATCAAAATTAGATGACATTAAATCATTAATGAAATCGTTGCTGCCCAATGTACGAAATCAAGTGTATTACTTCATAAGAATATTAATAAAGCATACATTAATATAGCATACATAAACATTTCACGTAGCAAATATGTAGGCCATAATATCATCAATGAATAGAGTTTTTTTCCCACAAAATGTATCTATATTAATACTGATGCCTGTAACATAGAGCCATGGCTATGTTGCTAAGACAGATAGCCCACCAAGTACAATATCATCTACACAACAGCAATACAAATGTGCTAGATTAGTAACATACACATCTAATCAATTTTTCTCTAGCCTACCCTTGGTTTTGGATACACAACACATGCAAATCTAATATGTTCTTCGTGAATCTCAATTACTCTCAATTATCTTAACATTGACATTTTAAGTAAAAAATAACCAGGCGGAGACAATGTTGACCACACACGGAAGCTTCTTGTCAAACGGATTATTACATGCAAGTACCACCGGTATTACAAATTTCATCTACGTTGTATCTAGTACGTGGTAAAGGTAAGTGATAAAATTTAGGTTCTACGCAGGAGGCAAAGATAATCAAATCTTCATGCGTATCCATCATGTAAATTATTTCACTCCAAGTTAAAAATGACCATTCGGATACAATATTTACCCCATACGTGGGTCCTAGTTGTGTGAATCAAAGCAAGCAAATGGTCCAAGGTATAATTGCTCAAATTATGTTTGCCATGGACAAGTATACGAAGACAATAACCTAAATTCTGAATTACTTTGGTTTTGCACAAGGTTATCTAGATGAACGCACCTTGAAGATGGTAGATTCCTTGATTTTACTCACATGCATATGCCAATGGCAGTTGTCATTCGTGCAAACGGCTGTTATGCTTTGTTGGTTGGACTTATTAAT
This sequence comes from Nyctanthes arbor-tristis, assembly GCA_963692815.1. NCBI lineage: Eukaryota > Viridiplantae > Streptophyta > Magnoliopsida > Lamiales > Oleaceae > Nyctanthes > Nyctanthes arbor-tristis. Next base: position 79,707 of record CAVNYN010289152.1, on the reverse strand, counting down.
CTTGAACCTAAATCCTTGGTTAAATGCAAGCAACCGCAGTTGTGTCAACACCTCCTTCATGCTGAAGAATAAACGACCTTGTTCAAATTTAGTGGCAGCTGGGGCTTGGAACAAGTAATTGGGTTCATATCGTGGCACAATAGACATGTAAGATTCATTGCTTGCACCCATATTACTCCGTGTCAGCTCTTCATCCATAGCTTGCTGCGCCATACCCCCATCTACAAGGGGGTCATCATTTGTTACACCATTTGCCTCTTCAAAGCCATGGTCGCCACCACAAGTGCCTCCATTATAGGTTCCTCTAGAAACCTCTTTAGAGGATGGGTTTCTCTGCTCTTGACTGATGTGTAGCGCACTTGTTTGGGGCCTTCTAGCATCCGATCGAACGACACTTACATATAATGCCACCATCTCGCACATAGACATGAAGCATTTGAGGTCTTCTGCGTTAAGTATCTCTGCAGGGGGAATTTCCATTCGAGGTACTTTAAATGTCAAAGAGAAAACATTATGCTCAATGTCTATACTCAACTTTTCTGCAATTCTGTTACGCATTTCACCAAGTGTAACATCGGCTTGTACCACAATTGAAGTGCTTGCACTACCAGTCCACCTCCAACTGTCATCTATCCTTTCAAACTGACCCCATGCGACAATATGACTCTAACCATGACCCGATAAATCTATAAGAAATTGAGTTGTAAGTGGCCAGGAGTCAATACAACAATAAACTGAATAGAAGTAGTGCAAATGCCACACACATAACTGTAAACAAAACCCCTCCCAATCCGTTTTACATGTTTTTTCAATGAGACATTTTTGGAGGATTGTCCTGACTTTGCAAGTACTGTATCCCAACTGTATTTACTTATTTACAAAGTCACATTCTTCTTAATTGTCTAATATTTACAACTTAGGATTCTTGTGGAAGTGTTTTCTCAGAAGTCCTTGCCAACAATTATACTCATTAATGGTTTTCCCACCAGATCGGGTACTCTCCTAAATAATATTGCTCTCCACTGAATTTCTTGTCCCAACCTAGCCCCATATGCACACATTTCTTATTCTTTTGTCAAATTATCCTAACAAAATAGAGAGTTAAATCTAATTTCGTGATGGTAATTATGAACCTATGTCATATTTCTGATTCTTTAGTCAAATCCTCTCTTTCACCCAATAAACCTATGTCATCTTCAGCTTATTTTAACCAATCACAATATATTACTAACAAGATTGTCGTGAGTGAATCTTCATGCTAAACCTTGAGTTTCTTCCCCCCCTTTTTTTCCTCCAATGCAGATACAATATTGCTACTTCTAGAATGTGTATGGTGGGAGATAGACTTGACACAGATATTTTATTTGGTCAGAATGCTGGATACAGAATTGAGAGATTAAGATTCACGACAGCACGACACTGATATAGCTATGACATTTGCAGGTGTAACAAACATATCAACTCTTTAAAGACTCATCAAACCATATTCGACCCCAGTATTATACATACAAGGTGTCTGACATTCTTGAGTTACCGAGGCCATGATATGTTGTTGTGTCATTGCTATTCAATTCTTTAGTGGACAACATAAATGGTTCAGCTGCTGACTTGAGATGAAAAGATTAAAGGACCAATTATTTTCAACATCCAGGCATTAAATGTTCTATCAAAGCTGTACCGAGTTCGATTCTTTATTATTTATACACCATTTTTAATATTAAAGCAAGAGTATTTAGCAATTACCGGGCTGTCTGAATGTAGATAATGCGGTGTTGACTTATTTTTCATAGTAATCTTCTTTATTGATGATAATAAATATAATGTGACAGAAAATGTGATTGCATTATATGGCCGCAATTGTGCCCTTGTTGCAGACTTAACCCAACATCTTACTTCAAGAGACCTAAGAAAACTGTTCTCAGATTAGACTCGGTTATGGGTAGACACGCTTCCCATCTCTTGTTCTTTCTAAAAGATGATATCCCTCTATCGAAATCAATTACTTTTGACTAGAACTCATGTTGTAGGAGTTTTTAGCATTAGAACTTGCAACTCTCATTTTTGAGAAATAGAATGAAAATTTTGATAGTTTAATGCACATCCATGATGTATATTTGACTGTTTATTCACATTACTACTAAAGTCTTGAAGCCATAAACTATTACGGTAGGAGACAAATGATGTGACACTATCACTAACTTCTAATGTGATTTGGGAATGGGTGGTGATATGCTCACAGGGCTGTCTTTGAGCCTAAGCATTGGGGTGGTCACTTAGGACCCCAGCCGAAAAAGCCAAAAAATAAAAAATTCAGTTTCTTGAATTGTTAGTTAGGCTAGCAGTAATAGTAAAGTTAACATTAATACATATTTGTAATCACCAGAATTCTCGACAGATTGTTTTGTCAGGATTGATGGATGACACTTTGCTACACAATTCAAGCTATCTAGAAATCCAGTTTACCCACCAGTTGACTGTTGTACTTAACTAGGATGGTTAATGTTTTTTCAACTCAGTAGCAAGCAGATATCATTTTGCAATTAATGAATCATAAAAGCCATTCATCCAACAAAATGAAAATTCAATAGTAAAACATCCATGGGCATCATAAATAAACAACTCATTTATCACATACATCGAACCATTGTCTATGAACAAGGTATGATCATTTTACTGCAACACCATTAAATACAATACCACTTATAGTGAAGATAACTAACCTTTTCAAAAACCCAGGATCCAAATCTTTCATTTGAATAGTTGTTTCTCTAGCTCATCGATGGGGGTTTAGCCTTGTTTTCTCTTTCTTTTGCCAACTGCCATTGGCGCTATCTGTGCTCTTCTTTCGCTTATTCTTTTCTTTTTCGAAAGATTTTTGCATCATCTCTCTTTTTTTCTCTTTTTTTTTTAATTTCTTGACCATTGAATTTTTTGCTTCCAGCATCTCTCATCTGCCTGTTGGTTATTTCCCATCGTGTATTGCAAATTTTTGTCCAAGTACATGAATTTTGCAAACCTTTTTCCCAGCTTTGTACGATGCTGATCGACCATGGCGAAGAGATGAATATATGCTCCTCAGCCCAATAATTCTAAAGGGTTTTAATGTAATTTTGCACTAAATTTGGACATTTTTGAATAGATTTACAAAAAAGTACCATTTCTGAATTTTGCTTTTTTGTTTTTGGCCATTTTAGAAATGGACCCATCTTTATATTTCTTATATAAGGCCTTTTTTCTATCATGAATAATGACATAGCTTTCTTCCAATAATTTTCTCTAAATTTTCACTGATAGAGCGTTATTTAACGCAAAAATTCGTCAATAAACTAAATTTAATTTTAATCACATATTTGTTATAAAATAAATAGATTTTTTCGAACTTCTCAATAATCTTTTTTTACATTTCCGTCAAACATTCTCCTAAAAAATTAACTTTTAAAAATCAAAATCTGCATAAAACTCCCTAAAATCATATGTTTTCTTTTCTTCATTAGATAACTAGCTAATGTGTGCCGTCTTTATGCCTTGTTTCATGCTATTATAGTGGCAAATTGTCATTAGTATACGGCGCTGAATTTTATGGCACTGTTGTTTTCAGGTGGTGGTTTTTCTAAAGGGTTGCATCAATAATTTGGGATTGGTAACGAGGGTTAACGTTTTATTCCGATTAACTATTGTTATTTGATTATTATAATCGTTTTTCGATATTAGAATTAGAATCATTTCTCAAATTCATGCTATGGAGAGTTGTCAAGAATACATACATATTTTTAATGATGTAAGCCATCACAGGACATGCATCGTCAATTGTACGTGTATATTATTCAGAAATTTTATTTTGCGTATATGCATGCCTGCATATATATGTGTCACACATCCAAACTACAAGCATCACACTCTTCTAATTTGGATGTGTGTCACGTATACGTGCAGACATAATAACATGTCTGTTTAGCAAAATAAAATTTATGGTATAAGTGTTAGTGCCTTCAAATGACATACATTTGAAAAAATAATATAAATTTTGATTGAAAAGAAATTAAAATGGGTTGCCAAACATACCTCTAACAAAACATAGATAGTTTAATGGAGAGCTAAAAATTCATACAAAATTCTTTTTATGCACTCATGGGTCCCATGAAATAGTCATAAATTTAAAGAGTGATGTGATATTTGAAAATATAGCATAAGTGTGTGTGAAAAAGATTGTATTAAAAATGTAACTAATAAAATTTAAATTCATTGCATTGAGGGCTGTTCGTGCAATTAAAGCAAACAGTTCGACGAGCATTTTTCTATTTATTAACATATGAGGACCAACTTGCTCCAGTCCTAAAAAATGGGGACCAGTAATGACATCCATTTTTCCATGTGACATGAACTCGGGATCATTTGACACAGAAACTCCAGCTCATCGTTTGCAAAACCCCCCGCAAAACCCTACACCCAAATTCTCTGTGCCTGTATATAAACCATTTGTATGAAAAACCAGATTCATCACAGAATCACCTACAATGTCTGCACTAGTTCGATCTGGATCGCGTATTTTCTCAATTATCTCAAGGAATAATAATCAATTTTCATCGAGAATCACCACAGAACCTCCGAGAGAGCCTATCATTTCCTCCTCCAGTATTCTTAATCAACCTCCGCCAGCGCCGGAAAATCTAGAGCCTCCGACGCCGGAAGCCGGGGCTGAAAAGAAGTCCTGGGGCTTTCTCAAGTATGGCCTAGTTGCAGCCCTCACTGGTGGTGTTGCCGCCTCTGCTTATGTTACTCACGGTATATACACACCTTGATCTCGGCTTCTATTTTTAACTTTTTCTCCTTATGAAACCCAAACGGTTACTACTGATGGGGAGTAAAATAAAAGAATTATCTTTTAACGGCTCATAGACTACAGAACAACTATTTCAAGTAAACTAAAGTTTAAATGTAGAAATTGATACCACTAGGCTCGTGTCCTATGACTTCTATCATGGATTTCTATGCATCACAAGATAACATAATTTTTCCATTTGCTAGTTTTGCCTTTGAGATTAAACTAGACTTTCAAATCCATAAATTCCTTAACAAGGATTGATAGTCTTCCCTTTGTTTCTTGTTCAATAAGCATCCTGCACCCTGCTTCTCAGTTTCTTGGCCTTTTGCTTGTAATGTGGTTCCTCTCATCAATCAATCAGCCAGTTAGTTGTTTCTATGATTGAATCCAACTGCATTGAATGTTTCTTAATGTGGAAGATGGCATTAAGGCCGTTTTACTTTGCAACGTGAGGCATAGGCGCTGAGAAGCACTGAGGCGTAGTCTTTGAGATGAGAGTAGCAGAAATTAGAAATAAAAGAGAAATATGGGATACATGGCTGAATATGAGCATCCATCGCCTGAAATTTGTTGGAGAAGATTGTGTAGTCTTGGAATTGGCAGGGTCATGGAGTAAGTTATAGGGAAATATCAGATTTGAGTTTAATTCAGCCAAAAAAATGTGTTTTATTACCTTGGAATTGATGGGTACAGGAAACAAGTATGCAGGTCCAGTTAAAAGTTTTAGCCTTTTTTAGAAAATGCATTCTATTTCAAAATAGAAATTGATCAAACATGAGATCCGCATATCTCATGGATCAAATACATAGGTCCATTATTAGTTTTAACCCTTGTTAGCTAACTCGCACTATGTCAGATTAGAAATTTGTCAAACATCACATCAACATATTTCATAAGATCCACATGTCCCATCTTCACTTCAACAGATTACGAGAATGGAATTAGATTTCAGACTGCAAGAATAAAAAGAATTGAAGAAATAAAATTCAAAAACTTGAATGAGGTGCATGCCACCTTCATAACTGAGGCACTTACCTTGAAGAGAAGTCCTGAAAATTGTGATTAGGCACAATGGTTGGCCCTCAGATTGCGTTGCCATTCACGACTGCCCGATTTATATCACAACTGCATGTATACGTTGTAAATAGAAAGCGCATACTGTTACTTGAACACATCCAGGCTATACCATAGTTCTGCCCCACAGAACAATATCCAACTTTAACCATAGTTATCATGTAGTGGGAACTATTGATTATATGGAATTAGGAATAGACAATAATGCCACTTAAGCATAAACTGCCATTGCATGGGAGATTTACTTGCTACTTTTATTTAGCATCCTTATTTTTATTTTATTTTACTTTTTTCTTTGTCAGGGGAGGAGTTGCTTCCTTTATGCAATGCATTTGCACTAGTATTCTGTTTTTTGTTCAGCATATATATAATCAGCTAGAAAAATGTGTCTAGTACCTAAATCTTTGCCCTTCAGTGCTCTTGGCTTATGATTTTGGGCCACATGTTTTTCTTAGCATTTATTAAAAAGTAAGTTTTAGAAGTCTGGTTGTATTGCTGTGCTTGGTAGAGATGGTGAAGTCCGCTGGAATCTCACAGTTAATATGAAACTATGCCTTTTGGTTTGATATTGAAAAGCATCTATTGCATTGTAGAGAAGGGCAGGGCCTGCAGCATTGAATAAAAGCCAAAAGAAGTGATTGTTCAGTAATTAAAAATGATTACTTTGGATGCAGTATTTTATCAGAAATTTGACTGACGAGTCACTATTGGCAGCTTACTCTTTGGATGAAGTTGATGAAAAGACAAGGGTTTTTCGCGCTTATGCAAACTACACCGTTGGGGATGATGCATCTTCTCTTGATGTGAGTCCAAAGCACACTGTAGTCTTGATTGGTCTATGTCTACTAGTTAGCACAAGTTTCGCAAGCTTAAATATAATGATGAGTTTTATTTCTTAGCTTCTAAAAAAAGAAGCTATGTTACAGGCGGAACCACATAAAAAATTGTGTGCTGAATACTGAATAACATAATAGATTCAGAATTTAATTTATACCCTCTTCCGCCCGAAATACATAAGCAATTAGTTTAATTTATTCTTGCTAGAAGAAGTAAACATAGGATACCAGCTCAGCAACTTGCAGAGTATGAAATTGAGGGGGAAAATGGAATCGTGGGCTTGAAAATCTATATAATGTTATTTTCTTTAGTTAGCAACTCTGATGTCCCTATGAGCATGTAGATTTCATTTCCGTTTTTGTGCTTTCTTTCATTCTTTTTTATTTGACTAGGGAACTATGTGGAATTGCATTTTACATGCATAAAGGATGTTTGAACATTTAAATACCATATTATATGTGGTAAAATATACTTGTCTTTGTAAGAAAAAATTGCACTGGATGCACATAGAGAGAATTTTTCGCGTGGATCAGGGGTTGAGAAGGGAGGGAGGGAGAAGAATTAAAAGTGGGAAAGAGGAGAATTGAGATTGGGAGAGATGTTGTGGCTTTATACAATGTAAAAATATGTCATAATACTTGAATTAACTCTTTTTATAGGATTTCTCTGGGAAAAAAACTCTTACAGGATTTAAACAAAACTAAACAAGGAAAGAAAATAACTAGTGAAATCCATCACAATCATTCAGAAAAATAATCTAAAATTGCATAAACATAATCAGAAAAATAATCTAAAATTGCATAAACATAATAAAACCTAAGTATACAAAATAAATCTCACTAGGCTAATCATATGATGAAGAGAAAGATAGAGAACATGATTATTTCTATAGAAGAACAAGAAAAAGGAGAGTAAGGAAAAAAGAGTGGGAAAAGGGAAAAAAGGAGAGCAGTAGAAACAATTTAAAAAATAATAGATCGGAAGAGTAGTCGAGGATGTGAAGTTGTATGCGTGATTTTGGAAATGATGATTCAAAATAGTAATGAAATGGTGAGGTAAAAGTGCTCTTCCGATCTGTATTATGTAAGGAAAAAAGTGGGACTTCCTTTTTTGTCTTTATCTCTCTATCATGTAGGACACGAATACAAATGGTGCATTGCAGATGTTCTAGAAGCCCAACGCACCCAAATTTGAACCTAAATCAATATCAGAAGATTCTAACCAGTCTCACCTTCCACGGAATCTGATTTCTTGATGGACCCTAAAATAGACCCGCCAAAGTTCAATGGTAGCCACAATTGTCACCGCTTCTTATTGCTGATATATCGCACAATAATCCCAGCTAACAAACGTCTTGATCCTCCTAAGAGAGATCGGAAGAGCACACGTCAGTTGTTTCATGCTGCTAAATCAGTCCGCCACCACTCCAAATCTTATTTGGCATTAGGGATGGTAAAAAAATCGGATCCTCACCAAACTTGATGGATATCCGCCTATTAAAGTTGGAGGAAAAAAAAGGGTTAAATGGAGAGAATGAAAAGCTGCGAAAACATGAGTTTTTTAAAAAAAAAAAAAAAAAAAAAAAAATCAAATCCCTCAAAAGAGGGATACCGGACCCAATAATGATGAAGGTAAAACGTCTAAAGTAAAAAAACGAACTCATAAATTCACCCATTCCAATTTTGAATTTCCAAACCTAAGACAAAAGTGAAAATGCAAAATCCTCGTCTATGTTCTCTCAAGGATCATCTCGTCATCATCAACCCGCCGCATTGCCCACCAGGATCTCTCTCAACACACCATTTGGAACTGCTGTTCGGGGTTTGTGCTATGATTGTTCTGTCCATTTTTCTCAGTTGAGGGATTCTTCTTAGTAGTTAATATTTAGCTTCTTTTTCAATATGTTTCTAATTGTCTTCTTCAATCTGTTGGTAACAGTTCTCTTGTTTTAGCCTCTGTTGTTAATCATCTTCGTCAATCTAAAACAAATATTTTATAGTTGATGCAAAGTGAAAATTGGTACTTTTATTTAGAGACTTATGTTGCTATGTGACAAATGGTTTGTTCTAGTTTGAATTGGATGATGTTATCAAGGAGTGCATGGTAGTAACTGGTAACCAAGAATTTAAGCACCCTTTTGCAAACTCAGTTTTAATGAGAAATAAGAGAGAAAATGAGTGGGGTTGAATGGTGGAGATTTATGTGATACATGTGGTCCCATGAAATATGTGGATCTGATTGGTTTGACCAATTTTTATTTAAAAATAGAATTGGTTTGCAAACATGGACTAAGTCCATGGTGTCGGTCTATCCGCCACATGTGTGCCCTAAGCTGATGAAGTAGGTCCTTATTTCCTATTAAGTCCATATATTAGCAATCTCATTCTATTTCAAACTTGGATTTGGTAAAGAAATCACATCCACATATCTTGTGGGACCTAGACTACACAAATTTTCACCAATTCAACTTCACTCATTCTCTCTCTAATTTCAACCAAAAAAAAAAAAAGTTTGCTAAGAGGTGCTAAAATTTTGTGTTCTTGTTGAGTAGCAGTGGAAGACATTGATGGATATCTGTAATTGAAATTTCTTGAAAATGTAAATTGTGCGACAAATTTAACTGGAATCAACTACCGTCTAAGCAAGGTCTTCAAAATTTTATTTTTGGATCAAATTGGTAGAGTCTTACCAATTGGATTGAGGATCATGAGATCCTATAAAATGCTTAATTAAAAGTTACCTTTTAAAGCAAAATATTTTAAAAGGTAAAACTAAAATTTGAACAAGAAACTAACATATATGAATATGAATTAATAGTTCACATAAGAAGAATAACAGAGTAATTTACATCTTTTTATTCAGAGATTGTTTGATGATCTTTATTTGTCAAAATGTGGAGAATTTATAATGAGGAGAGAGAGGTAGAATGTGTATTGGGAATGTAAAAAGGTGGAAAATATGTAGTTGTAATTGAATAGTTATCATTTCAAATGTCAAATCAGTGGTAAGTAAAATTATAAATTGGTAAAATAAAGAGTATCAAACAAGCTCTCAATTAACAGAGAATCCATATCTAGTTTTTCCCCCCTTTTTTCTTTTCCTTTCTTTTTCTCTTGTCCAATTAATAACCCAAACGCAACTATATTTTTTAAATGTTTCTTTTTAAACATGAATGAATGCATGATGTGAATAATCAAATGAAATTCTTCACAATTGGCGATCTTATGTTCTATCTAAGCATTATATACTATAATAATTATATAAAAGTTTTAAACTTAGCTAAAACATTATGTAAATCTCATAGACAATCTTATGTTCTATATCCAATCAGTTTTGTGGTTTTGGTTGATCCTCTACCTTCTTTTTAGGGATATGTATGTGTGTGTGGGGTTGTGTGTGTCTATGCACGATCCAGATTGATTTGTAATTTAGGATCGTAGGATCATATGATCATACAATCCGGATCGCGATCCTGACACCCCTGCTCTAAGTCTTTTTTGTACAGGAAGCATGTATTTCATAGTTTTAGTTGTGCTCAATTCAAGAAGCATGAATTATAAGTTTCTGTTTCAAATTGTGTATATGCAGAAATTTCAAGCTTTAATAATCTCTGCTGCAATGACAGGTGTGTTGTTTTCCTTGGCAATTAGAATTTGTTTTCTCAATGGTTAAAATCGTGTTCTTATTCTTGGTTGCGATTTTGCAGTTCCTGCTAAATTAATTGACCTCTATATTGATCTAAGGAAGTTAATTGAAGAGCACGTTCGGGTAATTCACTATTTCATTTTGCAGTTCCAGTATTCTCTCTCTCGCGTGCTTGCTTATTCCTTTCCTGAACGCTTTATGATGGTTCTTGCTTACATATAGGGTTATGTTGAACCAATATCAGATAAGCTCTTGCCTGACTTGCACCCTCTAGAGCAGCAAATACTTACTCTTGTCCTTGATCTGAATGAGACATTGATATACTCTGATTGGAAGGTATAGTTTTGTCTTTTCGTTATATTGTTTCTCCTCTGAACTGGTACAACTGCATCTATGATTAGATTGCAGCACTATAAAACCTTGGTGCTTGAGTCACACTTGACATTATGGTCATCTATTTGCACGGATACGGACACGTGTGTCATACACGACATGACTCGGACACGTTGACACATAATTTTTTGAAAAAGCTAGGACACGACATGTCCATGGCATGTTGATTTAAATTCTTTAAAATACAAAATTTTATGTATTAATATTTTCATTTTGTACTTTTTCATATTCAACACAACACATGCATAATTAATACTTGCTCAAGGATATGTCCTTATAGTATCTTTTGAGTGTTTACACATTTAGAGTATGCATCTAGAGTAAAACCCCTGTATATGGCTTATTGAATACATGTTATGATGTGTCTGATGAGTGTCGGTGTTCAACATGGACACATAGCCTTATTAGAAGTGTCCGTGCATCATAGATGGTCATTGTCCAATACCGCTTGAGTTCCTCTTTTTCTTTTCCTTTCTTTTTTGTCTTTTTTCTTTATTAGCTGGGCACACGGAGACTTGGATGTTCATACGACTTCTGGTTTTAGAGTCATTGATGATATTTATTCACTTGGTTCTTTTTCCCCTCATCATGTTTCTTCTTTTAAAGCGCGAAAGAGGCTGGAGAACATTTAAGAGACCTGGTGTAGATGACTTTCTGGAGCATTTAAGTCAGTTTTATGAAATTGTCGTATATTCTGACCAGCTGAATATGGTAAAGTTTCTCAAATGTAATCTCATTACTTCTTTCACCAATGCTATTTTTGAAACATCTGGCACTGGCATTTGCAGTATGTTGACCCCGTTGTGGAAAGACTGGATTCCAAACACTGTATACGGTATAAGCTGTCAAGGGGTGCAACACAATATATTAATGGCAAGCACTTCAGGGTAAGCTTATTCTTACATAACATGCCTTTTCTTGAAGTCGTGATAAATTTTCTTTGTTTTTGTAAATTGATGACATCCAAGTCGCATCACTTTGGCAGTTCTATTGATTAGGTTCCTCTTCCAATGTAAAGGAAAAGTAAAATTACGGGAGATTTTTCGTTGTGGTTGCTTTTGGACATGCGTAGATGGCCTAATAAAGTTTTGCACCAGTTTGCTCATAATTGAATTTCCTGGCTCTTGAACTCGTATTTCATGTGAATGATCAGGCAGTATTACCCATTTCTTTTTGGATGGGTCTTCTATAAAGGAGATTCATGTCATTATGAGCATGTAAGAACTTTGAATTTTGATGCTTGCTGCATTTGTTTAACTTGAATGTCAATCTTAACAAAAATGGCAACTTCTGTAAATTTTCGGAAATAGCATTTCCAGTTATTAAGGAGATAATAATAGAAAAAATTGCGACTTTTGGAAATAGCATTTACTTTTCAAATTTCGATGGTGGAACATTTGTGTTATGTTCGAAGCATAATACTCCTCTTAAGTTTCATCCTCTTCTAATGTACTTCCGCTTCACTAGTAGCTAGACCAGTGGCCGAGATTTGGACTTTTACATTTTGTCATCCCGGCATTGAAAGGCGTGATTGCTGGCATTGGGAGCTGATACCCCATCAAAGAGTTGACTCCAAATGAAATTTGCCAAAAGAGCTTGGTCCAGCTCATTTGGCGATTGGATTTTTGAATTTGAGATGGGTACAGGGATGTTAAGGGACCAGATTGATTAGGATGGTGTTAGGGATTTTTTGGGGCTTCGAAGAAAAGGAGCTTGAAGCGACCAATGATGGAGAGATTTCTTCTGCAGTTGGCTGCAGAATTGTGGGCTAAGTGTGCGAATTTCTCCCCAGAGGTCGCTGCGATTTGGTGGTTTGCTGCAATTGTTGAAGCTTGGAAGATATATGGCTAGGAAAATGAAAGTGTAGATTTAGGAAAATGGTCGGCGATTGTGGTGGCCATTATTGAAGCTTGGAAGAAATGGCTAGGAAAATGAAAGGGTAGATCTGGGAAAACGGTTGGCAGTTTTTGACATTTTCACTTGACGTGAAAGCAAGGAAGAAATGGCTAGGAAAAATGAAAAGGCTAGATCTAGAAAAAATGTCAAAAGAGATTAAATCATGTCAAGAGTAAAACTAAAAATGTCTATTTAGTCATGGAATCTTTCTACTTCTGCAACTTCTAGATTTTCTTGACATTTTCACTGATAGGTATTTATATTTTTCTCCCCTTTTTTTGGAAATTGTTCCATTATTATTAAATTACTTGTGATAATGTCTTAGCTGAAGGAATGATGGCTTAACTGTAATGCATGTTAGTTATATCACATACATCTTTCCCACCTTATCTAACCTTTACTTGGCTACACTGTAAAGGTTGGTTTTGAGGAAGCACTTTTCTCAAATTATGTAACGTCAAATTCAATTCCCACATATGTTATGTGGATGGTGATGCGACCTTACGAGATAAACATATTTTGGTAATGAGTTATGTAGCCAGAAAGTCGTCACAGGATATCAGATTTTGATTCTATATTGCAATGTAATAGACCTATTTGAATAGGTAACTAATGTGTGATTCCTGGTTGCAGGACCTTTCGAAGCTCAATAGGGATCCTGCAAAGGTTATTTACATTAGTGCTCATGCTTTAGAAACTTGCCTTCAGCCAGAAAATTCCGTTCCAATAAAACCATGGCAAGGGGAAGCAAGTGATACTGCACTTTTAGATTTAATTCCATTCCTTGAATGTGAGCATCCACTATGTATAAAATTATTTGTTTGACTAGCTTGATCTAGATGATGATGGGCAAACTCCCAAGTGTTTCTGATTTAGTTGTGGACTGCTTTGTTTGATTGCAGTTGTGGCAAGAGCCAGACCACCTGATATTCGAAATGTTATATCTTCATACCAGGGACGTGATATTGCGAAAGAGTTCCTTGAACGATCTAGGTTATTAGTTGACCTTGAACCTTCTAGGTTATACGGGGAATGCTGAAAATTTTGTTTAACTTGTTTGCTTAAATTGGTGCAGGCGCATGCATATGCAGAAGCAGCCTGGTCGTTTCTGGCAACGTTAGAGACTTGGAATCAGGTTGCAGAAGTCAGGAACCAAGTTTTTGTGGATGGAAATTGTTGGGCCATGAAATGTATGTCGCAAATTGCCAGCGAATTTTTGTGTAGGTTGTGTTTAGCTTTGATTGAACAGAGCTAATTAAGCCCATTGAAAAATGCCTTCTGTGCGTTATAATGTTGCAAGAAACCTTTATTTATTTAGCTGAACTCTTATTTCCGTTTGATCAATGTGAAATACAAATGTTATCATTCCTAACTTCAACCTGTAGATTTTGTGCTAGACTTTGGAGCGAGTGCCTTTTTATGGATTAAATGTCAGATAAAATGATTATACCGGGTTTCCTAGTGTACGAGAAAATTTTCTGTTAATGCAACTCGTAGCCAATCTGGAACACGTGTTTGCCTAAATTAAACAAATTAAGACCCATGAATCTATATGTGGATTTTTAATTTGGTCACAAAGAATAGGGTAGCTACTCTTGAAGTATTAGAAATTTCTTCGTGTAGGAGAATCATAAATGGGCTTTGATGTGGGAGAGTTCAGGGACTGTATATGATATGTGGAAATTTATCTTTTAATTTGGACCATTTGTCCATTTGTTCATGCCATCCTTGCATAGGACCATGTTAATCTTCTCATTTCTTTCTAATTTTATAGGATGTCCCCAAAGGGATCACTACAGTATTATTATTACCACAATAGTTTCGTTACAGTTGAAAATTTGTAGTGGCAGATATGACGCGCATTCCTCGAATTAACCATAAAACTATTAGTTTGGAAAATAATTGATGATTTGTGGACTCGGGTATCAAAAAATCTTTGAGTTTCCAAGTGTATAAAAATTACACATACCCTTAATTTATAGAACCGTTGTGATTCAAAGAAGGTGAGTTAACAGACATCTAGTAAATACAAGAGAAATGCCTATAAATTTTGGAAAATACTACTCCCTCTGTTTCAAAAGGATATTCGTCTATTTATTTTTTATCCGTCTCAAATTATATTTCAGTTTCCTTCTTTAATTTTTTAGTTATCTAAAATACCTCTATTTATTATTATGCATAGTAATCAACAATAAATAAGATTTAAAGTGAAATATTAAATAATTTAAAGGGCATATGAGGAGATATATTCTTAATATATGTGGAAAATGAAAGGGGAATTATATTGTGGTTTATGAGTCCCGCTATTTGTAGGTAATGATTTAGACAATCTTTTAAAAAATAGAGTAAATTTATCATTTTATCCTTAAATTATTTTTCCCAATTATACAATACACGGGGTAAGATTGTGAATTTATCCCAACTTTGTAAAAGATAACCTGAATAATTACCTATAAATAGTACTTCCTTCGTCCCACAATGAAACTACCCATAAGTAGATTTTTTGAGAGTTGATTTTATGAAAAGTGATTTTTCAGGAAAATATGTGGTTATTTCTTAATTTACTATAATATAATCTTTAACAATTTATTTAGTAATTTGAATAAGTGTTGTAGTGGTTAAGTTCACGTTTCAAGAGTGTGGTTTTGGGTTCAAAGTACAGCTACCCGTCCCCTATCTCCCCTTTCCTATATCCAAAAGAAAAAAAAAAAGGATACTTCAATTCGATTTCTATTCGAATTAAAATCAAACAATTAATATCCATACTTTTTAGTTTTAAACAATAAATCAATTCAGTATAATCATTTTTACACATTAATTTCAATCTGTTTATGTCCATGAAAAGAATAATTTTAGTTATCATTTGTCATTTATTTGTTCAACATAATTTAATTTAATAATAATAACCCACACTGTGAAATTCAATCTAATTGAATCAAGTGCAAATCACGTCTTTAGTTGAGTCTTTCTCCAGAATTGGTTCTGTTAATATACTAATTCAGTTATAAAATACAAGATATCACTAGTGAAACCACCAGTGATTTCTTAGTATATATATTGGTTCTGTAAAAATTTTGGTCTTCAGTTAGTTCTCAAAAAATAATCTTCACATTTTCTCTTTCTCCATTTGAATTTCGTGATCAGATTCTACGCAAAAGTGCTATACTAGTACTTTTTTTTTGACAGGTGTTACACTAGTATTAGTTGGATACAATATTTTATTAAAAAAAAAAAAAGAAAACACGAAGGTACTGGTTTGATACTTCAATTTTCTTGATTAGAACTTCTAGGATCAACTTAATATTTCGCAAAATTGTAGGGATCAAAATTAAATTACGTACAAAGAGTGCGGACTGAACGAAGGAAGAATGGATTGAAGCGATGCTGACTAGAAGCCACGGAGTTTCAAATTCCCGCTCGGTTCCCCTGCACGAGTAGCCGTTCGATTGCAAATAGGAATTGGTATATTCTCTACGTTCATTTGTCTAATTTGAAGTTTGCAGAATCGGATTGCCGGTTTATATGCACTGACGATAGTTTCCGTTTAGGATAATTTAGGGTTGGATTGAAAACAATGAATTTGGGAGATTTACACAAGATATGGGAAATCAGGGCCCTGAAAAGGAAGCCTAATGAAGAAGAGGCCCGAAAGATTCTGGAAAATGTCGCCAAGCAGGTTCAACCTATTATGCGTAAACACAATTGGAGAGTCAAACTGCTTTCTGAGTTCTGGTAATGACTTTGATTTTAATTTTTTCCCCTTTCTTTTCTATCTCCTTTATCATAAATGTTCATTTTTCAGGCTACCTATAAACATAATCAAGGAGGAATCTATAGTTTCCAGAGTTACTCTTAGCGATGATTATTTTATGGGAACACTGTGAGAGAAAGGAAAGAGGAATTTGGGTTTCTTCTCGATGAAGTGATTTTGTTTAGACACTGCATTGTGAATCGTAACAATTATTCATAACCTTGCAGTCCAAAAAACTCGTCCCTCCTGGGTCTGAACGTAGGAGGAGGTGTGCATGTAAAGCTGAGGCTTAGGAGACCAAACAGAGATGATCAATTTTTCCCATTTCATGAGATTCTGGATACAATGCTTCATGAGCTATGCCATAATGCCCATGGGCCTCACAATGCCAGTTTCTACAAGCTTTGGGATGAAATTAGAAAGGTAAATGGTTGTTTATAATTTTTTGGCAAACCAAATGAAGCTGATAGGTGTTGAAAATTTATCCTGGTGCTTTCTAATGTTATATATAGTTAAAAAAGAAGCATTATGCAAAAGAATAATAAAAATACAGGAACTGCAGATGAATAAATAAGATGATGCTCATACGCTTAAACGAGAATAGAAATTTAGAAGTTGTGTATCCGTCACAATTTTGTCTTCCTTTCTCTGTCTTTTCCCTTTCTAATTCTAATCTATCCTCCAAATTAAAGCCTGACCATTAGAGTTTCTAACTCTGCTGGTGCACTCTTTGCACCTTTGCTTTGGTAGTCTTCTTCATGTTGTGTTTATTAACGTAATTATGATCATACCTAGGAATGTGAAGACCTCATCAATAAGGGAATAAGTGGAACAGGCCAGGGATTCAATGTTCCCGGAAGACGTCTGGGGGGATTTTCGGGCAATCCGGTTTCATCTCTTCGCCAAACTGCTTTGTCTGCAGCTGAAAAGCGAGCACGTCTTGGAGCGCTTCTACCTACTGGACCTAAACGGATTGGTGGAGATACTTCTATTAAGGCCGCACTTAGCCCAATACAAGCTGCTGCAATGGCTGCAGAAAGGAGGTATCAGGATAATATTTGGTGTGGCTCGGAATCTTATGATGTATCTGATGAAAATGATGGTACTGATTCTTTGTCGAAGCCTTCAGATACGAGCTTTGCAAATTCAAGTATTCACAGTAGAGTAGATGGAAACAATGGGAATGTGTTATCACGAAAAAGAAATCGTGAATCGGACAATGTTTCATCATTTCATTCCTTGGATGGTCACCTAGAATCCACTTTTATTGATTTGACCAAGATTACTTCTGAATCTTGTTCGACCTTTTGTCACAACGAAATGTTGGATGGTGAAGTGTGTGGCATGGACAAGTTAGAGATGCCATCATCAGAAAGTAATCCAAGATCTAATTCTGTGAATTTATCTGAAGAAGCTTCTAACCCTCAGTCTCCCAGTAGTCATGGTTTGGTACCTGACAAGGATGGGTTGAAAATGTGGGCATGTACAATGTGCACCTTGTTTAACCCGGTGAGTTTTGACTTCTGTAAGTTTTATATTATTTCAAATCTTTGCTTTTTAACTTTACAAGGCTAAACCTTTTTCATTTTAAACTACTTGCAACAATTCTTCTGAAAGTTCACCTACTTGAATTATGCTAGAAAGTAGCTCCAGGATTAATTACTACATCTGAAAGTCATTAAATAATTTCCTATCCCCATCTTCGTTGAGATGTAATAAATAAAATGGTGTACTTGAACAACCTTTTAAAAACCACAAATAGATGATGGCATAATGCTGAAGCTTGAGTGTGTTTTAGAATTTCTGGAATGTGCATTTCTTATGCATTTGAGAAATGGAATCCAAGGAGATCGGAAGCTCGTGCTTTGCTTTCTGTTTTGTTATTATAATTTGTGTAAATCTAGGTTTTGTATGTTGTTTCCTCTCGATTTTCCCCGTGCTCCTCTGAACACGGGGAGTACTAAGTACGTTTAAGTAGACTCTGGTCTCTGGACAAACCTCCAATGGTGTATGCTGTGATTTGTAACAATCAAAAATTTTAATATACCAATGTGAGGGTATGTTAATATACCCCCATGCCCATGTGGCAATACGTGTGGTTGATTTAGCAATACATGGGTGATTGAAATGGGTCCCACCCTTTTAAAATCAACCGCCCATGTATGGTCGCATGGGCATCGGGGTATATTAGCATACCCTCATGAAGATATATTATAATTTTTGTTGTAACGATCAAGATAATGTTGACTCCCACTTTCATTCTTTTGAATGTCGTGTGCCGTGTCATTTAGTCTTAATTTACTCCGATTTGCTGGAGCTGATGATCTATTTTCCTGAGCATTGCAGCCACTAGCTCCAATATGTGAGATTTGTGGAAGCCAAAAACCAAAAGACACGATTTCAAAAAGCGTTGTCTGGTCCTGCAAATTTTGTACTCTGGAGAATAGTGTAAAGTTGGAAAAATGTGCAGCATGTGATGAGTGGAGATATTCTTATGGCCGGCCTGTGGCAACTGCAGCACCCAATCTTGGAACTTAGGGTAACTTCTAGCTTGAATTTTATTTCACTGCAAGTATATATCGGGTTATTGGAGAAGCTATGACATCACATGTAAATGAATTTTTTGTCCAATTATGATCCTACTCAGGTTAGACTGTTAACTAGGAAGCAATTGTGCAATCAGTACTCTGCAGCGAGATCATAGTTTGAAAGAAGTATTTACAAATAGAAGTGGTGATTTTGCCCATGAGCTTTTGCAAATGTGAGCAAGGTACACCCATCGTATCCTAGAAAATGGGTGCTTGACGCAAAGACGCTTGACCCATGTTAGAATTTTCTTGCTTATCCGTTGATGAGGTTTTGGGTTATGATACTTTCTATTTAACTTTTGGCGAAGGTGTTTCCTCAAAAGCATATGTTCAATTTGTGAAGCTGGCGGCGTGGTGTGGTAATTCTGTTTCAGATTTAACTAGTGGTAATTCTGTTTCAGATTTAACTAACTTTTCCAAAAGTGCAATGGTATAATTCTGTAGTATCTTCCCCTGGGAATGTTCCTAATGGTCGGTTCTTGTCCAAAAATGCTTAGTTGACGAAATATCCCATCTTTCGGAGTTAAATTACTTCAAAATTGAAATGCCTTTGAAATGAGTCTTTTAAGTTTTTACCATTAACTAACAATTATGCTGGGGCATCTTGAGGCTTGTTTCTTTTCCCCTTTTTTTTGGGTGAAATAGTTGAGGCTTGCTTATATTTTATATTGAGGAAATTGGAAGAATTGTCTAAATTTTGAAGGGCTTTTGGAAAAATGTCTAAATTGATTAACATTTGCACCCATAGCAAAAATAGCAATATATCGACAATAATACCCTTACTCTAACTTAAAATTTACAAGGTGCCATCCTAAATAACATAATAATATTTACACATTATTTAAAAAAAAAAAAAAGGAAAAGAAGCACATTCATTGGGAACACATACGTTGCAAAGAAGAAAAATAGGAGAAGTCAGGCGATTTAAACAAGAACAAAAAACTCTAAGCCCCAAATCCTCAACCACACAATCGAACCCCCACAAAGACGTCGATCGGAACTGTAGTTGTTGATTATCCAACCATTCGTCCGAGCAGGCCCTGAAATGTGGGGTGAGGCGCTAATTTGAAAATCTACCAAAGATAAACGGTTAGAAATTTTTTCAACTCCCTTTGTTGTTTCATTGAATGTTGTTGTGATGTTGGGTTTTTTGTTGTGTTCTTATGTTTTTGTCCCCTTTTTTGGTCTAAAACACCGTAGCAGAGGTAGGGGTATGCCTGGGATTGCCGCAATTTTTTTCCCTTTTTTTTGGCTGTTTTGGATGCCTGAAATAATTTCGACGAGAAGATGCATGAAATAACTGAATAAGGTTGAGAGATCAATGTACACAGAACTGAAATTTAATCCCCAGATAGACTTGACAAATATTGTACCTTTAACTTCATAATTACAGAGGAAACATTCACAATTCTTAGTGATTTGCATAGCTGGAGCAGGGGAAGTAAAGCTTCATAAGTTCTTCTTGCACCATAGTAGTTTGTTTCAACAGATTCCAATGCTAAATCATATGTATACGTTATTGAATACCTCAAGTCCACTACGTTACTACTAGTCTGCTCTAACCAGTTAAACGAGTG
Source organism: Nyctanthes arbor-tristis (assembly GCA_963692815.1). Taxonomy (NCBI): domain Eukaryota; kingdom Viridiplantae; phylum Streptophyta; class Magnoliopsida; order Lamiales; family Oleaceae; genus Nyctanthes; species Nyctanthes arbor-tristis. The sequence continues at coordinate 59,124 of CAVNYN010289152.1, read as the reverse complement.
TCAACATTGAGCAAAAGAATCAAATATTTCCAAATTTCTGATCATACAAAAAATTTTGCAACATAGCTTTCTTTGTGTCAATTGACATATGATAAAAACTAATGTATAGACAGATACACCAGCCTATTTTGACCTATAGCAAAGAGATAATAGAATAGTTTGGAGGAAGGGAGACACACGAAGAATCTCCCCTTCAAGTAACAACAACCAGAGATGTGCTTATGTAGGCATATTTGACCTTCAGTATTACTTGTGGATTACCGAAGTTTTAACACTTATAGCTTTTACAACACTCCAAAGAAATTACTCTTATTATATATGTAACGCCCCAAATTTAAGAAATTTGGGACGCTAACTGATCTTTAAAATTAACTTAAAATGCGGAACTCATAACAAAATAATTAGATGCGGAAAATCTTACTAACGAATAACAAAGAATCTTGTCCAAAAATAAGTGGAGTTTTAACAGTCAAATAAAGGAATAATCCGAAATCTTAGAAACATTTAATATAAATTTCAAGTTATGTTTCTAGCAGCCTTCGTCTGTCGTCCCGCCACTGACTCCAAAACCTGAAAGTGTTAGTTTAAAAGAATGAGTATAAAAATATACTCAGTAGACTCTAGCACATATTAATCAATTCATATAATAAACATGACATGTAAACATGCAAATAATTCTTTCTTTCTTCCTTGGAAGGATCTTGTCTTGTCTTTGAGAACAGATATTCTCGTTCTTATGCATTAAAGTAGATACGCGCATCATAAAGAGATATTAAGCATATAATAATAACTTTCTTCTAATCACATATTTTCACATAACATTTATCACATAAATCAATTAATAATGCGCAATACTTTAAGAAAACATTTTATAAATTTAGAGCCTACATTAAGCTTGTGAGTTGAGCTACTTTGAGAGAAATCTACTCGTCTATTGCTCTTCGCGCCTCGTCTAGCCAAAAAGAAATTAAATTATTTTAGAATTATGAAAATAATTATTTATGAAAAAGAAATAGAAATTTTGAGGACTCAATCGAAGCTCTGAAATAGTTTAGGATTGGGACCAAAAGAACAAGTATTAAACTTGAAGGCTGAATAGTTGGAACAGGAAGTTGAAGACGTTTCTTATATATGATAAAACATCGAGGACCGAATTAAGATAACTCAGAACCTAGGGACTTAAGTGTAAAATTAATTTAATATAATATGTAATCCTAATTCCTCAATTCGTCAGAAGACTGGAATCGGGAGTAAAAACAGGGAGTTTGAAAAGAGGCTACGAATCGTGCATTCGTGAGTGTTTGTGAAGGAATTTGATACCGACGCGTGAGATTCCGACAAGAAAGAGAGTGGTGACCGAGCTTCTAGCCTCCTATGATGTGCGGACAAGGCTGGGTAGTGGTTTACAGTGGGTTTAAGGGGTGTACGGGTATGCGTGGCTGCGGGTGATTATGCAGGAATACGACACTGGCGAGTAGAATTTCCTATAGGAGGGGTAATGACGATGGTAAGAGGAGTGGTATACCGGGTATACATGTGTATCTATGTGAATTGTGTGCTACATATGGAGCTGGGTTCTTGGTTGGATGTATGCATATATGTGTGTGTTGCATATGTATACAGGAAAAGGAAGAAGAACAAGGGTGATTACCGTAATTTCCCGACTCGAGAATATGACTAGTAATTTGTTGAAGATTCGTGAGGAACGTAAGAGTTGGGGCTGAATTTATAGGCTACGAGGCAAAAATCTCTTAGCGCAACTTGGTTTTTCTTGGATGGTAGAGATTAGATAGAAGTATAGGATTTTGAGTTAGTATTCTAACCTAGTTTTGTTGTTAACTAGGAGATGTAAAAGAAGTTGTCTTGTTTAATGAAATTTCAAAAGAGTTGGTTTCTTGAGGCGTGCCCAGGATGGAATTTTCTTAGTACATATGTGAGGAGTTGAAATAAAATTCGTTTGATACAAAGATTTGGAGTTTTTTTAGAAAACAATTTATTTAATATAAAAATTTAATTAAGTCTCAGAATATTCGACTAGACGAGCGCGAACCTAAACAAACTTTAAAATTTGGTGAAATTATAGCGACGTGAAATTATTTAATAAAATTAATTTTTCTAAAAATTTCCGGGTCGCTACAATATACTCATAAAATTGCTTTACAGTGTGACACTAAACATACCCATCAATTCCTACAAATACCACTCACAAGTATATTATATTTTCTCCACAAAGTGGAGTATTCTATCAATCTCTCACTATGAATAATACTCCACTTATTTGCTCTAATAACTCAGGCATAGAAGTATTACATGCATGACCCCTATTTATGGGTTGTAATGTTAGTTGTTTAACCGATTTGATCTCTCCATATTCATTATTGTGGGAGTATAATATTAATATTGCAAATTCTAGTTTCTTCCAAATTGTGGCAGTGATTAGGATGAAGTATGTTAGGTAAGCTCTAAATATGTCGATGATGATTACCTTCGTATACTTGCTTATGAAACGTAATATAGTTCTGCCATTTCATAGTATCAGATGATAATTATGCTTAGGCGCTTCTTTTATCAGTAATGCTAGTTAATTACTTAATTAATTCCATAACTCAAAGCAAATACTTTTCAAGGAGAAGAAGCCTTGAAATAGATCTTGTTAAAGCCTTGAAAAGTATTACTCTAGTGATTCCAAGGAGAAGAAGCTATGTTACAGCATTGGTTTGCACATGTTAGTTTTCTTGATGGATTGGTTTGTATTATCTTAGTTGATAGATTGGATTTGGTAATTGGATTTAGTTGTATAGAATAATTATTTTTAGCCGTGTTCCTCATTCTTTGATATTTAAGATTCTGATGTTAAAACTATTTAGTTGCATAGAATAATTATTTTTAACCGTGTTCCTCATGCTTTGTTGTTAAAGATTCTAAAGTTAAAACTTGTTTCTAAAGTTAGACTTGTATTACTTCAATTTAAGTGCATTTTCTTGTGATCATCTTTTTGTGTTGTTATGAATGCAAATTGATCTTGACTTTATGTAACTTCCTGTGTACCACGCTCTTCAATTATAGACATTATTGGTTTTTAACTTTAATTTTCTTGCTGGGTTGGTTTGTATTATCTTACTTGTTGGATTGAATTTGGTAATGAGATTTACTTGTCTAGAGTAATTATTTTTACCCATGTTCCTCATTTTCTACACTGCCTTTATATCCCCTATTTCACACTCACAAAAAAATTCCACAATTTCCCCATGTTCTAGATCTAATTTCATCTTCTTCTTCTTCTCTTTTTTTACATCATAGAAGTGTTCTAAATCTGAAGCATTGCCATTATGTTCTATGTACGATCTCTATGTGTATTTTATGTTTAATTAGATCACTATATTTTAAGCTCTATAATTTATTTTGCATGTATCGAAGAAAATTTAATCCATTATATAAATACAACAAAATTGTGATTTTACATCTTTGGATGATCCACTCTATTATATTATTTTAAGGCTTAATTTGATTTTTTAAATTTTAAAAAAATGACCTGCTATTTGAATATGAAAACTTAGAAGTCTTTTTTTTTTTTGGCTAATTTTCCTTTTTCCCTCATTTTTTATTGTCCTTTTTTGTTATTTCTCCAACTAGAAGTTAATAACAGTTTTAAGCTAATCTTCTTGCTGGTAAATGATATATGCATTGCAGATGAGTCGAGAACTGTGTATGCAGAGGCGGTTTAGGGCACAGGTTGGGTACATGACAAATATGGCGGTAGATGAAGCTAGAGATTCTATTCGATGGTAGTTTGATAGGAAAGTCGACAGTTTAAGGCAAAAAGTATCAGAGTCTATGAAATCTGTGGCCTCACAAGTTGAAACTAACTGCGCTATACTCTGCGTTCCCATATTGACACTGTATTAGTTGCTTACCAAAAGGGTGTGTTTGACACTCTAGCCAAACTTCGCTATGGAGTTGGCCATGACACTCCTTGTGCGCTGAGCACTGGCCTGGGGAATATGCCAGCATTTAAAGTTCAAGTGGGAGAAGCAAGTAATGGTAATAATTCTGGTTTTGATGTTGGTACAACATTCGGTCCGAAAATGATGGAATGGGATGGTGAGGGAGCCAAATCTTTTACAGAAAGGGTAAGTGACTGCGACGATGATGGTAGTGTACCAGCAAAATTACTTGATAAGCTTGATGATGCTCAAGCGGCTAACAATCTAAAAAGGACAACAAGCTCTACTACAAAAACATCAGTTCAAGACACTACTAGTATCGTAAGCTGGCCAAAGAGAAAGAGAACTAAAAGTTCATATCAACAAACTCCTTACACAGCAGAGCATGCCCGAAAAAGAGTCTTGTGGAAGCTTATGTTGACTTCTTGTGGCAATAGCCTATTCCCACATTTTTGTCCTACTGCTAACCCCTTTGATATGGCTTCTTTTGTTAAGCCTTTTGTGTTTATAGATTTTCATATGGGATGCTACTCACCTCTAAATACCTCATGTAAACTATGCATACACTAATGACAGCAGGGGATAAATATTGCAGGTTAATCATGTTGCACACTTTATTGGAAGAATTCCAGTATGTGTAATTCTTCATTTATCTTCAGATGAAGCGTATGACTCTACATTTATGGGATGCATCGAAGATTGTATTCTATATGAACAATGGATCGATTGCTGGAAAAACATAAATGTTACGTAATTCTGCAGTTTCTATAGAACCTAAATGTTGTATTATACGGTTACCACTTTAAGGCATCACGCAAGTTGCTGTAAAAGTTCTACATTTAATTAAATTTTACATTTCTATAAAATCTAGATGTAGAATTATACAAAGCCGTCTCATCAGTAGTTGGAAAAATTCTACACATACGTAAATTCTACAATTCGGTGTAACCTATTGTAGTATTCTACATTTAAGGGTTACTTTAAGCTTGACGACATCACTTGGGTTGCTCAATAAATTCTACAATTAATTAAGTTCTATATTTCCTTATACTCTAAATGTAGTATTCTACATTTATGGGTTAATTGACCATATTAAGCTTAAGGCCAACACATTAGTTACTGGAAAAATTCTACATTTCAGTAAATTCTATAATTCTTTATAACATAAATGTAGAATTATACATTCACGAGTTATATTGCCACTTTAAGCGTGAACACAACTCATGGGTCGCTAGAAAAATTATACATTTAATTAAATTCCACATTTCGTTATACTCTAAATGTAGTATTCCACATCTATCTTCCTCTATTCTTTAACACCCCAACAACCGCTGTGTGGCTGTACTTGGAAGTTGTGCAATGGTGGAAGATGGTTGACAGCTTCTTTTGTTTCCCTCCAGCATAAATGTCCATTGTGTAAAATAAAATACACATTGTGTCTTTTATTTTAGTCATTCCAACTCATTCAATTTAAACCATTAATATATTTGTACTACACAAAATCACAACCATCCAAAATTTTTGTCATTTTTGCAAGAAGGGTGTATGTGTAATTTTATCCAATAAAATTGCTATTTTTCCAAAACTTTAAGTTTTTTGCCATTTTTCCATAACAAGGTCCCAAACTAGTCTATTTCTCCAATTATCCCTAATTTTTTCCTTTGCATTTATTTATTTGATGTTTATATCTTCTTTTTTATTTTAATTGAATGAATGAAAGAACATCTTTTAGTCGATTTGGCAACTCGAACCCCGATCTGTTTCACTAAAAATGGACATCTTTTAGCATTCCCATCAAGACGAATGGTTAGCTTAACAGAATTGGACCATTGGATATATATCAGAGCCCTGAAATGAAATGTAAATGTTAGCGGGGTTCGGCTCCAAAACGGAACAACTTAGATCCTTTGTACGGTGACGACAAAGTTTGGGTTGCTTTTGCTGGTCAAATTTTTATTATTTTATCAAGTCTAATGGTTAATTTTGCAGAATTGGACGGCGTGGTTCTCAAATATAAGTATGTATAAAGAAATATACGAGTATCCCTTTAAAAAATAATAATAAAAAAAAGAAATATAAGAGTATTTATAAGTGAAATTTGATTTTGGGAAATAATTCTATAAGGAATACAAAGTGCTTTTTATTTTAAAAGGGAATACTATTATTCTCTATTATTCTTTTTCAACAAACTCTTTATTTTTGCCTCTTTATTTTATTATTCACAAGAAACATTTATTACATTTCTTCGTTTTAGATTACTAATTGTACTTTAGAGATCAATAACCAATAGAATAAATTGTCTTTTTATTAAAAGAAGAAATTATTATTGAAAGTTGTAGTCATTAAAGTATTTTGAGAAGTTAATTTAAATAGTATTTTGGAGCTTGTTTTTAAACATTTTGGAGCTCTAAAATAAAGAGCATTTTGCATTTAAAGATTCCCACATCTTTAATGTAAAGTCAAGGTGAAATGTCTTAGGTATATATGTGTCAAAGAATATTGACATTACATTTAAAAAATCCTCTAATGCAATAATGTCAACATTATATATTTGTTAAGTTATTATTAGGGATTTTAAAAAAAGAGAGAGAAATTTTTTTATTAGATAAATTAATACTTGACATTGTCGTTGAAAATGTCATGAGAGCATCTCCAATGCAAAGTCAATGTGGAATGTCTTAGATGTATATGTGTCAAAGGATATTGACATTACGTTCAAAAAATCCTCAAATGCAACAATGTCAACATTACATATTTTTCAATTTATTATTAGGGATTTTGAAAAAAAAAAGAGAGAAATTTTTTAATTGGATGAATTAATGCTTGACATTGTCAATGACATTCTCCATGACAATGTCAAGCATTTAATGTGTCAAATAAACACTTTTTTGCCAATCGTCAATTTATTCCATAACTATGACGATGTATTGAAGATGCTCTGAGATGACATTTTCCATAACAATGTCAAGCATTTAATGTGACAAATAAACATTTTTTTACCAATTATTAATTTATTCCATGACTATGACTATGTATTGGATATGCTCTTAGAACATCCCAATAGGCTCTCTAAATTCAAGATTCTCTTTATTTTAAAGAGTTAAAACATAAAAATAAGTTCTAATAGACTCTTAATTTTAACTTTTTAAAATAGAGAGTATGTTTGACTCTCTAAATCTAGAATGACTCTCTAAATTTAGAGAGTCAAACTCACTCTCTATAATTAAATAGTTATTACAAAGTTCAAGAATCATTTCTTGGTTAAGCAAAACTCTACTTAATTTCATTGGATATTACAATTTAAAAATATAATAGTAATTTTAATGAGAGAACATTAAGGGTGTGTTTGATTGGGGTGAAAAAGGAATTGGAATTAGTTATCCATGGAAAATATTTTCCCATCTTCACCCATGGAAATTCATTTTCCTTGATTTTAAGGAAAATATCTAATTTTTAGCCTAAAATAGAAAATATTTTTCATAGAAAATAAAGTTGTGTTTGATTGGACCAAAAAATTGAGGTGAAAAATGACTCAGTTTCCATGGAAAACAATTTGTAATTAAACGCACCACAAGTGTTTCTTGAAAGCAGTAAAAAAAAGATCTACAAATAGAGAACTTGTTAGAGGAGATTAATATTTTCTATTTAAACATAAAGATACCCTTTATTTTAAAGAATATGCTCTTTAAAAATAAAGAGGCTATCGAATAAGCTCTTAGATCCATTGATTTTATTGGATAGTCATGTGTAAAAATATAAATAATAATTTAAAATTAGAAATTATAATAATAATATTTATTGTAAAACTTAAAATAAAGAGCATAATAAAGTAAAATTTTAGAGTTTGTCGGCAAGGTTAAAATTTTCCTCTTTAAATTAAAAAATACTTCCTAAAACATGAAATATTATCTTTTATTTAAAATAATAAAGGGGTCTTTGTGCAAATGGGATAGTCAAAACAAAACTTCATTTAAGAGGCATAGCTTTACAAATATTTAGGTAAATAGCCTACTCCCTCAAATAATAATAAAATACAATATAAATTTCCCCAAAGTAAAATTATAAACAAAAGAAACAGTTGGGATGAAAGGAGTTGCAGGCAGCGCGGGAATGAGGGGAAGAAGACGAGACTCGGCTGCATCTTTCTCTTCTACCAAACATCTCTCTTCTGTTTCTACTATGATTTGAAGCAATACTCATCTCCAACCAAGAGTAATTTGTAGAAATGTGAGTGAATGAAGGTTCTCAATGTACTTGAGGTTTGCATCACTAGAGCACTACAATCTATACAACCTCTACAAGAGGTATTTATGCACCAAAATCTCTACAATACTACTAATTTAAAGTAATTGTATGATTTTTATTGTGAGAAGCCAGTTTTGATAGTGTAATCGCGTCATAAAGCCAGTAATGCTATTATGTAGAACACATAACAGCGTTAATAGCGTTATTTTGATTTTAAGGTTATATTGGTTTCATATGGAAGAGATAGATGTATTTATACATCACAATCTCTATAGAACTATATTTTTAAAGTGATTATATGTTTTTTTTTTTTTGTAAGAAGACACTTTTGGCAATGTAATTGCAGTATAACGCCGCTAGTACTGTTATACAGAACACATAACGGCATTAATAGCGTTATTTTGCGTTTAAGGTTGTTTTGATAATATATGGAAGAGATAGAGGTATTTATACACTACAATTTGTATAGGATATATTTTTAAAGTGATCGTATAATTTTTGTTGTGAGAAGCTACCTTTGGTAATGTAATCGCATCATAACGCTAGTAGTGCTATTATACAGAATACATAACAGTGTTAATAGCGTTATTTTGCTTTTTAGCTTGCTTTGGTTTTATACGGAAAAAACAGAGGTATTTATACATCACCATCTCTCTACAATCACATTTTTAAAGTGATTATATGATTTTTATTGTGAGAAGCCACTTTTAGTAAGGCAATTGTATCATAACACTACTAGTGCTGTTATACAGAACACAAAATGGCATTAATAGCGTTATTTTGTTTTTCAAACCTTTTTATTATCAAATTCATCATGTATCATGTTACGTTGATGAAGACGTTAGGTCACTTGGTATTTGTAAGTACAATGGCACCTTTTTTAAAGTATAGTATAAAGTGCAACTTAAGAGTACATGTGACATTATTTGAAATTCATAACGACAATAATTGTTAAACGATGCTTTATATAGTTATGCCTCTATTCTAAGATTTGTTTTGATAATTTTAGAAAATAAATAATATGTAGTGCAATATTTGACATGAGTAAATTATTAGTTCTATATGTAAAGTGAGACAATAAAGTATGGTCAAATAATTGTTAAAGCATGGACTAACATCATTTTTGTACATTAAATGCAGCCATGGATAGCCTACATGCTGTGTGGATTGCAGTACGTTATGATATTGTTTTTTAGGAGAAAGTTGAGGGTGGATGGACTTGGAAGCACAAGGGGAACGGTCAAGCAAATATTTTTTTTGAATGCGTCCATACGTCTTTTTAATGTAATAATGTGTAAAAACAGGCAAAGCACTAGTTTGAAACAATGTTAGTAGCCATTAATTATATGAAGTGGTTTTCTATCCATAACATAAAAATAGCCGTTATGGTTTGATGAATAACACTGACAGTACCGTTATATATATTTAGGTGGACTTTAGAGCCCTCTTTTAGTAGGGCCGCCAATTGAGGCAATTGGATGCTACTCGGCGGATTTAGATACGACAAAAAATCAATTACAGGTATAACACCTCGACTTCTGTTACTCTTTAGAATGTAATGCCAATCATACCGCTGTAGATTTAGTCAATCATGATGTTGGATGCGATATCACATCACTTTTACTCATAACAGACCGCTATTCGTTAGTTTTTAGAACATAACGCCAGATGGGCAGTTATCTATTTCTCAAGTGATTTTGGAGCTCTACTTTCCTCCATCATCTCCTAAATGTAGTGTAACAATACCCCACATTCGCTAAAACTTAGGGATTGATTGTGGTACTCTAACTCCGTGCCATCATTATTTCAACAAAGATGTTACTTGGTAAAGTGTTACCATGCCAACTTGTAAGGCGCGTTGGAATGATAGCAGTGAGAGAAAGTTGGAATCTCATTCATTATGTTCATCTTGGTTTTGTACTAATTACTCGGTATATTGAGAAGGGGTTTCACATCCATTATGTTCATCTTGCTTTTATGGTTGTTTTGCTTTTATATGGAAGAGACATGGGTATTTATACACCCCAGTCTCTGCGTAACATATTTTTAAACTGATTGTATGATTGTTGTTGTGAGAAGCCATTTTTGGTAAGGTAATCCTATCATAACGCCACTAATGTTATTATACAGAAACAAAATGGCATTTATAGTGTTATTTTTCCTTTTCAAATTCTTTCTAGTATCAAATTCATCATGTATCATGTTACATTGATGAAGACGTTAAGTCACTTGGTATTTGTAAATACAATGGCACATTTCTTTTAAGTATAGTAAAAAGTGAAACGTAACGGCACATAGGCGTTATTTGAAATTTGTAATGACAATAATTGTTAGATGATCCTTAGAACGTAATGCCATGCGGGCCATTATCTATCTCTTAGGTTAATCGTGGTACTATAACTCTGTGTCTCAATTATTTCAGCAAAGATGTTACTTAATAAAGCATTACCATGCCAACTTGTAGAATACATTGGAATGATAGCGGTGAGAGAAAGTTGGAATCTCATGCATTAAGTTCAACTTTGGCCACTAGCAATTGCTCGGTCTAGGAGGGTGTTTCGCATCTGTTATACTCATAACAGACCGATGTCCGTTAGTTTTTAGAGTGTAATGCCAAGCAGGCAGTTATCTATTTCTCAGGTGATTTCGGAGTTCTCGTTTCTCCACAAGATCATATTTGTAGTGTAACGACACCCTTCCTTTCTTAAATCATGGGCGGTCTATTGGGCTTGCCTAACTCCATGTCCCAATGCTTTCGATGTAGATGTTAACAACTTCACCATCTTTCTTACATTTGGAAGGCGTCAACATGATAGCGATGACAAAAACTTAGAATCTCACAAGATATGTTCATCTTGGTTCAGGACTAGCTATTCGGTGTACTAAGAGGGGGTTTCGCATCCTTTATGATCATAACATACCGATGTCTATTAATTTTTAGAAGGTAATGCCAAACGAACAGTTATCTATTTTTCGGGTGATTTTAGAGCTCTCCTTTCTCCACAATCTCATACTTGTAGTGTAACTACACCTCACATTCATTAAATCATTGGGGGTTGATTGGACTTTCCTAGCTCCGTGTGCCAATGCTTTCGACATAGATCTTACTTATTAAAGCGTTGCAATACCTATTTGTCGAGCACATTGGTATGATAGCTGTGAGAAAAAGTTCGAATCACATTAGATATGTTCGTCTTGGTCCTGTACTAGTTGCTAGGTATATTGGGAGGCGGTCTTGCATCCATTGTGCTCATAACAGATCAATGTTCGTTAGTATTTAATCTGTAACGCCAAGGATATAGTTATATATTTCTCGGGTGATTTTGGAGCTCTCCTTTCTCCACAATCTCGTATTTGTGGTGTAACAATACCTCACATTCATTAAAATATGTGAGGTTGATTGGGCTTCTCTAACTCCATGTGCAAATACTTTGACATAGCTGTTACTTAATAAAGCATTATAATGCCTATTTGTCGAGCACTTGGCATGATAACGGTGAGAAAAAGTTAGAATCTCATTATATATGTTCATCTTGGTCCTGTACTAGTTGCTCAGTATGTTGGGAGGTGGTTTTGCATCTATTATGCTCATAACAGACCGATGTTCGTTAGTATTTAGACCGTAACGCTAAGGGGCAGTTATCTATTTCTCGAGTGATTTTAGAGCTCTCCTTTCTCCACAATCTCGTACTTGTGGTATAAAGACACCTCACATTCATTAAAACATGGGATGTTGATTGGGTTCCCTAACTCCATGTCCCAATACTTTCGTCATAGATGTTAGTTAACAACTTCGGCCTCTTTCCTACATTTGGAGCGCGTTGGCATGATAGCGGTGACGAAAACTTGGAATCTCACAAAATATGTTCATCTTGGTCTAAGACTAGTTGCTCGGTCTACTGGGAGGGGGTTTTGCATCCGTTATGCTTATAAGAGACCGATGTCCGTTAGTCTTTCGAAGGTAACACCAAACGGATAGTTATCTATTTCTCGGGTGATTTTGGAGCTCTCATTTCTCCACAATCTCGTACTTATGGTGTAATGACACCTCACATTCATTAAAACATGGGGGATTTATTGGGATTCCCTAACTCCATGTCTCAATACTTTCGACGTAGTTGTTAGTTTACAACTTCGGCATCTTTCCTATATTTAGAGTGCGTCGGCATGATAGCTGTGACGAAAACTTGGAATCTCACAATATATGCTCATCTTGATCCATGACTAGTTGCTCAGTATGTTGGGAGGGGGTTTTCGCATCCATTATGCTCATAACAGACCGATATTCGTTAGTACTTAGTTAACAAAGCATTCTCTTCCCTATATTTGGAACACGTTGGCATGATAGCGGTGAGGAAATCTTAAAATCTCATTAGATATGTTCATCTTAGCCCAAAAGTAGTTTCTAGGTATGTTGGTAGGGGCTTTCGCATCTGTTATGCTCATAACGGACCGATGTCCGTTAGTATTTAGGATGTAATGCCAAATGGGCAGTTATCTATTTCTCGTGTAATTTTGGAACTTTCCTTTCTCCACAATCTTATACTTGTAGTGTAACGACACCTCACATTCATTAAAATAAAAGGAGTTGATTGGGCTTCCTTGACTCCATGTCTCAATACTTTCGACATAGATGTTACTAAGTAAAGCGTTGCAATTCCTACTTGTCGAGCACATTGGCATAATAGCCATGAGAACAAGTTGGAATCTTATTAGATATGTTCATCTTAGATCGGAAGAGCGTCGTGTAGGTCCTGTACTAGTTGCTCGGTATGTTGGGAAAAGGTTTCGCATCCATTATGCTCGTAACATACCTATATTCGTTACTATTTAGACTGACAGTTATGTATTTCCAGGGTGATTTTGGAGCTATCTTTTTTCCAAAATCTTATACTTCTGGTGTAACGACATTTCACATTTCGGAGAGAAAATTTCAAATTCCTTAAGCTGATAACAACACAATGTATGTTACTTTTCAGAATGTAACTCCAATAACACTGTTATCCACTTATCGAGTGATTTTGAAGCTCTTATTTTCCTAGAATCTTTAGTTGGTGGTATACGAATATCTCATATTTATTAAATCTTTGTGACCAATCATATAGGGTTGATTGTGCGGCCGTAACTACAATTTCAAATGCTTTCGGTATAGACGTTAGTTAGTAAGCCTTTTGGGTGATTTTGGAGCTCCCATTTTTCCATAATCTTCGGTTGGTGGCATAAACATATGTCACATTCGTCATAACTTTGTGGCAAATCAAAATGGGGTTGATAGTGTGGCCATAACTCTATTTCCTAATGCTTCGGTATAGATGTTATATACTAAAGCGTTAAAATCACAACTTGAATAGGTTTTCGGCATTACCTCGATTGTGAACCCATAAAAATTGTTAAATATGTTCATCAATGAATGCTAGGAGTTACTCGGTAGGTTGGGCAGCCATTTCGAATCGCGTACGATCATAACATCACGTTATTCATTACACTCTAGAACATAACGCCAGTTGCGCTGTTATCCACTTATCGATTGAATTCAGAGCTCCCCTTTTTCCTAGAAAGTCCAAATGGCTGCGTAATGACATCTCATATTTAAAATTTTTATGTATTCTAATATTTCTAATGCAATTTTATTTTCAAAAATTCATAGTATAAAAAAATTTTTGGGGGCAGCACCCTTGGGAAGGGGGCTCTGCCCCCTTCCAACTCCCAAGATCCAACCATCTAATTGTGAAGAAAACCAATCCAAGCAAAATATGTTTGAAGACATTTACAATCTTGTCTATAGAATTGAAAACTAAGCTACATCTCCAAACAATTAGTGCCCCACGCCAATGCCCCAACCGTAAAATGAGAAGCAAAACATGAAAAGCTTCTCATTTATTGGACACAATAGAAAGATAATAATGAAGATTGTACTGGTTTAGTAGCAACAGCTATTTCAAAGTCCTTCTTGAGTCACATGAACCCTCCTCTCTCTCAAAGCAAACATACATGCTTCTATGCAAACAGCCTTAAGCTTAGTGCCAGATGCTCCATTCATTTTCTCAGCAATTTTCTTCAGATCAATCCCCTTCATCAAATTCATTTTCCTCGAGTGTATCTTCAAGATGTCAAACTGAGACTCTTCATTCAGATTTGGGAATTCCTATCTATTCTTCCAGGCCTACGAAGAGCTTGGTCCAAAATGTCAATTCTATTCATTGCCATCAAAACTTTAATCTTGTTAGATGTTTCAAATCCATCATTATACGTCTTTGATTGCAGAAGGAAAGATTTGGGAAAGAAAGGTCAGGTTTGTAATTTGGCTTTCTAAATTTTTTTATGCAATTTTTTTTCACCCTTTAATCCTTCTTTTTCTAGTCAAAGGATATAGAGGCTATTCCAATAAATTTTTATAAGGCATGGGCCATTTCGGCTAATTTCCCAATAACAAATGGGTAATTTACAGCTCGCGTCACGAACCTTTCAATAATGTTGAGATTACGTTCCCAACATTTGATTTTACTCCTATGGGTCCCCAACCTTTTCAAAGTGTTACACCTAACGTCCCTAGGACGGAAACCATTCATTTCAACCGTTAAAGTCAGGGGCATAATGGTAAAATATAAAAAATAAATATTTAAATGTTTAGAAAAATAAAAAATAAATAAAAAAGAGGGAGCGGGGTAGATATATATATATATATATTATAGGTTGTAGGGTATATATATTATAGCACCAAAATAAAAAGTCATAATCTTTTTTTTGTACATATATCGAACATTCAGGTTCTTTATTATTATAGTTACTAGAATTCTCTCCCGTGCATTGTACAAGGAGAACAACAGCAATAAGAAAATTCAACATTAACATGTACTTATTTTCAATTAAACATATATTAAATGCAATAAAAATAATATACAATTAATTTAGCAGTCACACTTAGTTCTGATTTAATACTATGTAATATAGTATGTTAATGGTGTCATACGTGGCATTGGAGTACACCACATGGGAAATCACAATAGATCATTTGGTGTTATATATCTGGCGTTAGATTATTTTCAAAATAAAATAATGATGGTGCTATTAAGAGAAACTAATGTAAAAATCAAATCAACAATCGATTATATTGCACCCACGTGTGTAACAAATTAAAGCTTTAAAGGAAACACAAAATACAGAATAAAAAATTAATATAAACTCTTAATCAAAATAAATTTCAACAAAATTTATTTGTTATAAATTTCTTTAAGAAAGATATTCTTAATTATATAAAAAATCACCCATTTTTTTAAAGAAGAAAGTTCATTAAAGTTATTTTAATATTTAAGTTATTTTATCAGAAAGTCGGGAAAAAATTAAAAAGATGTAAAACAAATTTAATTATTATTCAGTACAATCAAAATAAAACTCATAATTATCCAAAGAGATTCCTATGAATTTCTCTAAGAAGATATTCTTAATTATCCAAAAAATGGATAACAAAATAAAAACAGAAAGTAGGGAAAAAAATAAAAAAAATGTAAAACAAATTTAATTGTTATCCACTAGTGACGTCATCAATGATGCCACTAGTATTCTTATAATGTCAGTCTAATAGCAGGAAATTACAATGCCAGACGACTTATCTTATTGTTAATATATAGATTATAGACTTATTATAATACAATAGAAAGGTGTTACCAAGTGTTTGCTACCATCTCTCTTCCTCCCGGTGCAATTCCGCTTTTACTACTAGACTAGACTAGAAGCAAGATCTCATAATTTATTTCTCTTGTTGTGACATATACGTCATTTAAAATTAGGATTAATCTACTCATACGGTCTGAACTTACAATTTCACCATACGTTATTCATTAAAAAAAAGAGAAAATATATGGATAAAATTCTAATTTTACCCCATATCTGTAAACATATTTGTACAACTATTTGTACATCTGTATGTGTAGCATTATTCTTAAAATTAAAACATTTAGACGATATAGAACGAATCTAGGTATCAAATAGCATAAAATTACCACTCGATTCAAAAGGGCATTCGTGACCGTGTGTGCATCTTCCCGCTTGCTCCGGTGAATAACTTAGAGCAAGATTAGTATATGGGAAAAAACTAAGAGGAAAAAACTACGGCAAAAAACTTATTTCAAAATAATGTGTAAGGGAAAATTGGAGGGGAAAATATAAATTGGACACATGACATTATTTAATTGGATCAAATAGGTTTGTCGAACAAGCTCTTTTTTTTGGGGGGGGGGAGTAACTGGCCCTCCCCTTCCCCTAAAATAGAATTTTACGCCCCAAATTTCCTACATTATTTGAGCTTTTTTGTTTTTTTGTGGGGGGTGGAGGGAGGCCCTAAATAAACGGACATTAATTGTGCTTTTAGCTATTCAAGAACTAGAATCATTTTTGTACTATGAGCATTTTCAATAGACTATTTAAATAGAACTAGTTGGGATCATGCGTTGAACGATGTCGATTAGAATTGTGAAAGAAATTTTACTAATAATAAATAAAATGAATTTTATAAGAATAATTGTATGTTTGAAATAATTTAGAAAATGTTTTCTTAAAAGTTGGCATATTAGTTGGAAGATGAGCTTAACCAAAATTATTAATATTATTATCTAGCTAAGTAACAGAACTTATAAATTGAATTTAATTTGAAAATTTAATATTTATTACTTTACTATACGAAAATAATCTCGATTTGAAATTAATGATGTATGATCAAATGAGTTAAATTATAAATTCATAAATCGTATAACTAATTGTATTTGAAAATAATGTAGAACCAATCGCTAGTGTATTTTTTTTTTTTTAATAAAAAGGCCACATGCAGTGGCCAAATATATATTAAGAAATAACATAGCAATTACAAATGTTCATCCCAAGCTTACGGCAGGCAAGCCAAAATCCTAAGGGGAAAAAAAGGAAAAAAAAGAAGAACAAACAGAGGTCATAATCTTTTGAGTTAACCAATCACTGGTTAACTCATAATAATATTGTAACATAGTTTATTAAAACTTTAACACATGTTCTTTTAATGTCACATGTCCTACCACATTTTGCCACATTATAAATTTAGTTTATAATAAATGGTTGGTTCTAGATTAAGACTCTTATAATAAATACTAGTAATTTCACCCGTGTGTTGCATGAGCAAACAATACCAAATCATATATCACATTCGAATGCAGTACAAATGCTTAACATTAAATCATAAAAAGTACAATTTAATTGAATATAATAACTTGCTAAAGGAACAAATATAAACATATTAAATTAACAAAGCAAATAGTACATATTACATCCGATAAACATAGTTCGAATAAATGATAAAGGGTAATACATATATACAACATTTATAGTATAATTTGTTGTTTGGCTTTCTTTAACACATATCATAATGTCTAGACCTTTTCAATTTGTAACCCACGAAATATCTATATCAAATTGTCTATGAGTTAACACCAACTTTTTCTACAAAATATACACGTGATCTATTTACCCGTTTGACTTTTTTCAACTTTTCTAATATGTTTTAGTGATGTGAAATTTTTCTCAATAAATACATTCTAAAGGCTAATACGTTAATATGTTAACGTAATTTAATCAGTGTTTAAAAAATTAAACCATCATGACCAATTTAATTGGAAAAATCATAAATTGGCTAGAAATTAGAGAAATTAGTTCGATTTTCCCCAAAAGCTATTTATCCCAAAAATCGGTCTAAAAATAATAAAAAGCTGCTTGAACTAGTCAAAATAGGTTATAAAACAACAAAAATAAAAAAAAATTATAAAATCAAGAGTCCTTTCCCAAAACCTCCAAAAGGTCACCGTCACAGTGTGTACGTATACGGATGTACGCCATGTGTATTTGAAATACACATAGCGTGCATGAAACACAAAATCAAATATTCTTTTTCGACATTATTTTAGGTAAAAATTATTTTTTTCAATTATTAAATTAAAATCGATTTGACTTTGATTTGACTCAATTCAACATTTTTGGCCCTTAGCATATCTTCTTTTATGGTTCGATGACTTATCCCATTTTTCAGAACATCGGATTTGATAAACCAAACAAAAGACACATTATAATTTAATTTAGAAAAATCTTAAACCTAACCATCATTATATGAGACTAAAAAAATATCACCACTATTTATCATTCCGTAGACCATTTCCAGTTTATGGAATCATCAACCTTTAATAAAGAAACGAAACCAATTCATAGATGACATGCATTATTAGTAAATAATGAAGAAATCTCCTTTTAGAAATAATCTTTTGAAAACTATACATGTTTAAAAGGGAAAATGGATCAAAATTTCATAATGACCATCAAATATAGGATCTATCCAATAAGAAAATAATTAATATATATATGATAGTTTGACTATATAACGTGATCAACTATTGAGAATCTCCAGTATAAATAAAAATAATAATATGACGTGACATTGAAAATCAAAAAACATAAATTAATATAGGCAAATTTTCTGGCGAAAAAAGTCAATATAAATCATAATACTTCAATAAACATTTTAACTTTTAAAAGAAATGACGGAACACATGAACTTTTCTTTATTTGCTGGGAAGTAAAAGATTGTTGTTTTTTTTTAGGTGAGCATATCATTTGAGGAAATATAATCTGCCATTACATATTCAATTTGATCATAGTTCCTAACTAAAAAAAGTTAGGTTTACAAAAATTAGTAAATAGAGATTTGAATTATATGGGAGGAAAAACGAAGATTGAGGTTGAAACCAGCCAATATTTCAGCATGAAACTGAGGAAGAAGTATATCTAGATCAGAGGATATATATCCTTTTTGAAAGAGATAAACTCGATGAATGAAAAATAAATCAAAAAGACGAAAGACATAATTTCGAGTGGAATAGACGGCTGATTTTAATTACTTAAACTAAACAAATATCTAAATAAATGAAAATATAAATTAAAAAACATAAAATAATAAAATGTAGGGTTTGGATTGAATGATAAGATGAATGGTTGATTATTTACTTGATTTAGCAAGTGAAAATGGGTGAGAAAACAAAAATGGTAATGACATTAGTATTATGTATATATAGATTGCTGGGAAGTAAAAGATTGTTGTTTTTTTTTTTTTGGTGAGCATATCATTTGAGAAAATATAATCTACCATTACATATTCAATTTGATCACAGTTCCTAACTAAAAAAATTAGGTTTACAAAAATTAGTAAATAGACATTTGAATTATATGGGAGGAAGAACGAAGATTGAGGTTGAAACCAGCCGATATTTCAACATGAAACTGAGGAAGAAGTATATCTAGATCAGAGGATATATATATATATATCCTTTTTGAAAGAGATAAACTCGATGAATGAAAGATAAATCAAAAAGGAGAAAGAGATAATCTCGAGTGGAATGGACGGCTAATTTTAATTACTTAAACTAAACAAATATCTCAATAAATGAAAATATAAATTAAAAAACATAAAATAATAAAATGTAGGGTTTAGATTGAATGATAAGATGAATGGTTGATTATTTACTTGATTTAGCAAGTGAAAATGGGTGAGAAAACAAAAATGGTAATGACATTAGTATTATGTATATATAGATTGCTGGGAAGTAAAAGATTGTTGTTTTTTTTTTTTTTGGTGAGCATATCATTTGAGAAAATATAATCTACCATTACATATTCAATTTGATCACAGTTCCTAACTAAAAAAATTAGGTTTACAAAAATTAGTAAATAGACATTTGAATTATATGGGAGGAAGAACGAAGATTGAGGTTGAAACCAGCCGATATTTCAACATGAAACTGAGGAAGAAGTATATCTAGATCAGAGGATATATATATATATATCCTTTTTGAAAGAGATAAACTCGATGAATGAAAGATAAATCAAAAAGGAGAAAGAGATAATCTCGAGTGGAATGGACGGCTAATTTTAATTACTTAAACTAAACAAATATCTCAATAAATGAAAATATAAATTAAAAAACATAAAATAATAAAATGTAGGGTTTAGATTGAATGATAAGATGAATGGTTGATTATTTACTTGATTTAGCAAGTGAAAATGGGTGGGAAAACAAAAATGGTAATGACATTAGTATTATGTATATATAGATATAGACTATTATTGGACTCTAATACTAACTAATGTAAAAATATAAGGATATTGATTAAAAAAGTAAATGAAGTGTATAACGTAAAACTTTAACGTTAAATAATATGAATGATATATGTTTATAATTTATTTTCATTTGTTAACTCATATTAATATTCACATTAAGATCTTTAATTTGACACCATATTACATATGTATCGACTTAAAAATAATATCATAATCATGCAAAGAATAAAAATAAGTGAAACTCGTTAAGCTAGAAACAAACAAACAAGGAATAAAAAAAAGAAAAAGAAAAAAGAGGAAAAAGAGAAAAGCCTACAAAAGTTTGAGTAGTGCCAATAAAAGTGGCTCTTTTAGACACACACACACTAGTTGGGATAATGCGTTGAACGATGTTCATTAGGATTGTAAAAGATATTTTACTAATAATAAACAAAATGAGTTTTATAAGAATAATTATATATGTTGAAGTAATTTAAAATATTTCAGTAAAAGTTGACTTATTAGTTGACAGACGACCTTAACTGAAATTATTATTATTATTCTTATTCTTACAACTATTATTATTAAATTGAATTATAAATTGAATTCAATTAGAAAATTTAATATTAATTACTTTTTAATTTACTATAAGAAAATGATCTTGATTTGAGATTAATAATGTATTATCAAATGAATTAAATTATAAATTCATAAATCATATAACATATCTATATTCGAAAATAATCAGGAACCAATCACTGGTTAAACAATAATATTATAACGCAGTTTAACCCAAAAAAATAAAAAATAAAAGTTACTGTCACACGTCCTACCACATTTCGCGACGTCATGAATTTCGTTTAAAACAAATAGTTGGTTCTAGACTAAAACTTCTATAAATATTAGGGTTAATTTCACAAAAGGTCCCGAACCTTTGGGTTTAGAATCGGATAGGTCCCCAACCTTTTTTGCTCTCCTGGGCCCCCAAACTTTCATAAATATTCACAATAGGTCTCTCTTATCACTATTCCCTTAACTTTTCATATAAAATGACAATTATATCTTTTAGCCTTTTAATTTTAAAAACAAAATATTTAAAAATATTAAAAATAATAAAAAAAAAACAAAAAACTCACCCACCCCTTCCCCTCCCAAGAGGGCCGCTAGAAATGGCTGGTGGAGTCATTTTCGGAGGCCAAAAAGCTGCAGGAAATGGCAGCAAACTAGGGGGAGTAGATCCCCCCATTTTGCTGCCCATTTTTGGCGTAGCAAAATGGAGGGATCCACCCCCCATATCTGCTGCTATTTCCGACAGCTTTTTGGCAGCTAAAAATGGCTCCAGCAGCCATTTTCGGTGTCCCTCTTGGGAGTGGGAGTGGGAGTGGGAGTGTTGGGTGGGTGTTTTTTTAATTTTTTTATTATTTTTAAATGTTTTGCTTTTAAAATTAAAAGGTTAAAGGGTATAATTGTCATTTTATATGAAAAGTTGATGGAATAGTGACAAGAGTGACCTATTGTACGCATTTATGAAAGGTTGGGGACCCAGGAGAGTGAAAAAAAGATTGAGAACTATCCAATTATAAACCAAAGGTTAGGGACCTTTTGTGAAATTAACCCTAAATATTATTATCTAACTCTAATAATAACTAATTTAAAAATATAAGAATATTGAGAAGTAATAAATACACAGTATAAAGTAAAAAATTTACTCTAAATAACAATAATTGGGATAATTTTACGAATGATATATTTATAATTTAGTCTCACTCATTAACTTGTATTAATGTTCAAACTAAGATATTTAATTTAACACCATAATATAATATCATAATCATAAAAATAATAAAAATAAATGAAACGGTAATTTACACCAAACGTTCCTAACCTTTTAAGAATCCCCATCCAAGTCCGTGGCAACGGAAGTCATCCATTTCTTAAATTGGCTAATGCCAAAAATTCCCCCAGGTTTATTTTGGCTATTGGCTGCTTAACGGAGGGAATGGATGATTTCCGTTACCAAAGGCTTGGACAAAGATTTCTTAAAAGGTTGAGAACCCATAGAAGAAGGAATAAATATTGGATACGTGATCTATTAATACTTGAAAGGTTGGGACGTTGGGTGTAAATTACCTAAACGAAACTTGTTAAATAAGAAACAGAAAAACAAGGCCTAAAACACAAAAGAAAAAAAAATGAAAAAGCCTACAAAAGTGTGAATAGTCATGAAAGTACCTCTTTTAATTATGTAGATATATGCTATTTATATTTAAAGAGCCAACATGCACTTGTTTGAACCTCTTTAAATTTTCTCTTTATAAATTCGTCTACTATGATTTGACTGTTGATTTGCTAACTACTCAACAATCACTACACATTTCAAACTTCAATTAAATCCCCACCACTCATTTCCACTCATTATAAATTGCCTTTATAAATTGAAAATTTAAAGAGCTTCAAACAAGTGCATACCAAAAGACTCTTTATTTTAACTTTTTAAAACAAAAAATATTTAGAGATTCAAATTCATTTTCGATTATTTAATACTTACAGTTTTCAATATTTATTTTCCAACTACATTTGAATTGATTAGTCATTAACATTTTAAAGAGAATATATCAAATAAAAGATACTCCCCATGTCCCAACACAAATAGACATATATTTCCTTTTTGTCCGTCTGATAAAGATAGAACACATTCTTTTTTTTCTTTTTTCTTTTTTTTTTTTTTGAAACCAGAATACATTCCTTTTAGAACAAAGCGAAAACCTTAATTTTCTTGTATACTCCTGTTTAGAGCTCATTGTTCTTTATGAAATAGAAGTACTAAAGTGAAATAATTAGTAAATGAAATGGTATATTAGGAAAATATTCTTAAAATTTACTTTTTCAACCAGATTAATTGAACTTTTCTTAATCTATGTAAAAATAGAAACAAGTCTATCTTTGTGGAACAGGGAAGTAATGGAAAATAGTAAATGCTGATACTCTATAAAACACTAAAGATACTCTTTATAAATAGTCACTTTGAGATATTCTAACTTAGTTGTGAATCATCCACCTAACTTTTCAAAGAAACATTTACTAATTTGATTTGGACCTTTTAGAATTATTATTAGTATACCGCGGCTTCTCCACGATAAATCTGACCGTAGATTCTTGTTAGAGATTGAAAGGAAAAAGTTATTTGAAGAGGACTGAAGTATGAACAAAAAGATGAAGGGGGATGAGGCTATGAGGGACATGCCTACATTCTCTTTTTTGGGCTAACTGGGGGAGAAATACCTCCCTGCAGTCGATGATTAGAGCTCACTACTATCAGCAATAAAATGTATAACTTAATCTATGTTAGTGAATTTGATTAAGTACAAGATATCTGGTGATATTACATTATAGACATATGACATATATAATAGTAGTATGAGGACTGGCAACGGGTCAGGTTCAGGATGGATGAGCTTTGCCCTGCCCCGACTTGATTACAGAACAAGTCACCCCCGCCCTTCCTCTAGCATTTTGACTTTCTCAGATCATGATAGTTCGGGTCGGGATACGAGTTGGGGTTACTGATCTTTTTTTTTTTAATTTTTTTAACAAAGAATCAAACACCTAATTCAATTGCCAAAGAAAGAAAAAACACAATATAGGTGTGGATGTTTTGCAAAGACAGAGAAAGCTTGCATATAGGAACATAAATATCATGAATGAATGTAATCATCCTAGATCTTTATGTAATAAAAAGAAATCTGAAGCTCAAACAAAACTGAACTCTAATCCTCTATCATACACAAAACTTAAAAGAAGAAAGAGGAAAAAAAAAGCATAAGGGGACAAAACCCAACGATGCTGGCAGTGGCTGGGGGAAGCGGTGGTCGGATGTTGGTTATGGCAGATGGTGGTGAAGATAGATTTTGGGTTTTCTTTGTCTTGGGTTTGGCGTCAGACTGCATCTATTCTCCATTCCCGTCTCTCTCTCTTTCTCTTTTCCTTCATAATTCCTAGTGTTGTGCTGTTAAAGAGCTTGTTCTAGGGTTCTAGGGAGCTTTATCCATAAATTTATCAATTCAATACTAATCACACATATATATATATAATGGGAATTAAGTTTGCGGTACCTCTGTACCGTAGTTTTCCCGCCTAAAATATGTTACGTGGGGGTATTTCAGACTTTTTGTGTGCTGCATATAATTATTGAGGTATAGGCTACTGTCGTGGTTATTCATTTCTTTTCTCACGCGTTTCCTTCATTGGCTGGACTCTTTAGCGTTAATTAATTCTAATAATTAACGAATTGGAAGATAAGGGGATCACATGTTTCCTTCATTTGCTGGACTTTTAGCCTTAATTAATTTTGAATTGGGGATAAGGGATTTTATTTACCTGCGACTGCTGTGTTTCCTTTATTTGTTCAATTCAAATTTGTCTTATCTCTTATTGTCTTCCATTAATTTGGCCTTAATATTTCATTTCTTTATTATCATATTCTTGACTTATTTGATCTTTATTTCAAATGGAATAGTACATTTAGGGCAAATTATTAAATTGTAATTTAAGTTGTCTTTGTTTCATTGTTTTTAAATCAATGCACAATGTCGTTTGTATAGGTTATCTGTGTCCAAGATATAGATTCTCCTATTGTCATTCTCTCATGTATTCTTTTGATAGTCTAAATTGTAATTTCAACGTCTTCCATTATATTATAATTCTTCTCTTATGTTATGATACTATACAAGTTAATTGATAAAGTTTAAATGATTATTTTAATTTGGTAGATCCAGTTCTTAAAATTAACTATTAAAAGTAATATCTTTAAGTAAAACTGAAAAAAAAAAGAGCTGGATTCATAAAATATGGTCTAAATATTCACTAATATCTCATTTGAATGATTACAATCCATTTAAATCAATTCAAATTTAGTACTGATATACTGATTTGCTTTTTATCAAATAATAGATATGGATAATTTAACTAATGATTGTTTATCAAAATGTTATATCTTATCCATACTTGTCTATGGATTTCTTTGAGAATTATTAACTAAATTATTAATGAAATTTGTTAATTATGATCAACAAAATTAATCCAATGAAGGATTAATATAGTCATTAACTATCAGCAATTTTATTTTGCCTACACTTATGTATGTTATTATGCATACGTGCATATGTGTCAAATATCTAAATTACAAGCATCCCACACTTATAACCTAGATGTGTGTCACGTATTGCACGCATGCATAATCACATGCATGCGTGGGAAAAATAAAATTTTCTCAAACCATATAATGGATGGATTACAAAAAAATACGCCTATAGATAGGCTGGTTATTGTGCATCCATGTACACGTGTCATTCATTCAAGCTACATTCTCATCCGTGTTGTGCACGGGAAAAATACATATCAAATTATTTAAAATAATAAATAATATGAAATTTTATAAGTTTTTTTTGTATGGTGAAATTTTATAAGGTTACATTGCCCAATAAAAAATAATTAATTTTTAATTAGCCAAACGATAATGTAATGCTTTTCTTGTCAACTTAGGGTAACAATAGTTTACAATAAATTTTAACCCGATTGTTATCGTTGATGCAAATAAATATTATTATTTTTTGCACTAATTTAGATAAATGACATGAAAATGTCATGTGTTGTGTAGTCTGAAAATATTTCTTATTCGAAACCAATAAAGCCAAATAGCATGAAGATTATAAAAACTAATAATACA
This sequence comes from Nyctanthes arbor-tristis, assembly GCA_963692815.1. NCBI lineage: Eukaryota > Viridiplantae > Streptophyta > Magnoliopsida > Lamiales > Oleaceae > Nyctanthes > Nyctanthes arbor-tristis. The sequence continues at coordinate 33,105 of CAVNYN010289152.1, read as the reverse complement.
TAAAAGTAGTCATACGTAAAATAGTCGTAATTATTAACATTCATTTATACTGGAAAAAATTAAGAAAAATTACAATTATAATTTTTAATTAACTTATACTAACTATATATATATGCTTAATTTCTATTAATTATAAACTACAAATTTCAAGATATTTTAGACAATTGAATAATCAAATTTATCGATAATTTAAACAATTAAATGATGATAATTATCTTTTAGTTATTAAATTTATAATCATAAATCATATTTCAAAATAGTGAATGGATAAGGTAAAAGTGAATAAAAAATTGAAAAATTCAGAAAACTACACATGTTACCGCAATATGAAACAAAATGTCTAAAAAGACCTTACTAACAGATTTGGAAAATTGCTGTAAAAAGGAGTCACAGCTCCTTTCATTTAACTAATATATAGATTGGGTTTTAAAGGTTGAGGTGGGGATGGATGCTGTCTGGATGAATGCCACATATACATGTATGCATATTAACCTTTCTACCTATAGGCAGAATAAAATTATTAAGATGGTTGCACTATCTATATATCTAATATATAGAAAAAAATTTAAGGGAACAAAATTGAGAAAAAAGAGTGATAAAGAAAATTAGTAAAATGAAATTATAATGTCCAATTTTAAAAATAACCCATACCCTCTACACACAAGCAACTACCCGTGTAGGTGCATTGCAATTAAATGTGCTAATCATATATTAATCACTTTTTCATACGAATACTTAGAAAGAATTTGTTTTGTTATTTCCCGTGCAACGCACGGGTGATAATTTAGTTCTTCATAAAAAATAAATTGTCACACTTCTCAATAATTTTTCTTTGCATTCTCACCACACAATCTAAAAAAAAAAAAAAATCAACTTTCAAAAATCAAATTCTTCATAAAGCTCCTCAGAACAAGCTCAAATCAATGAGTTTTAATTGCCTTTTTTTTTCTTTGCAGATCGGGTTCAGGTCGGGACAGTGTTGGCGGATCGACGGATCCTGACCAGATTTGCGTCTCTAGCCGCGGGGCTTTTTTCCCCATTCGGATAGGGGCTGCGAGTTTTCAAGCTGGTTGGTTCAAATTGCTATTCCTAAATAGTATCAATCACTAAGAGCATCTCCAGTGAAGGGATAAGGTTATGGAGTGGTTTGGAGGAGAGAGATATAGAGAATGTGATTATGTTAATGGAATGTGGATGAAAGGAGACGTTAAAAAAAGAGTGAAAAAGATGAGAGAGATAGATATAAATTCAAAAATAATGATAAAATAGTAGTAGAAAAGGTAGAGATGAAGGTGTGTTTTTAAACCTTACACGTGACACGGGAAAGAAAAAGTGAAGAAAAAATAATGTAAATAAGAGAAAATTGATTAAAAGAAAAAGAAAATTAAAGAATAAAAGGAAACATGTGAGATTCACCAAATTTTGTTGCGTCTTCCTCTTTCTTGAATGACCTTTACCCAAACACCATGAGCATTGGAGATATTCTAACGTGATTTGAGGAGGTGAGAAAAACTTTGATACTCTAGGATTAGTGAGTACTTCTAACCAATCAAGAATTCAATTATATTCTAGGTTTCAAGTTTGAGCAATCAGCTTCAATTATGATTGGTAAAACTGCTTGATGAGTTGAAAATATGTTCAAGCTCGAATTTTTGTGAGCCGAGCACGAGCCAGCTCTCAAGAAGCTTGTTGATTTTTTTTTTTTTTTTGGCAAGCTGATTGTGAACAACTAGCTAGCGGCACGTTCGTGCTTGGGCGGGCCTGAGAGGCGAGCCGAATCAAATGACTATTTAGGCTTGGGCTTGTACTAATGCTCACTTCTCAACTAAATGTTTACCTCTAAACTTTTGCTGCACGAGCTAAACTGGCAACTCTGGGAACATCTCAATGCATAGTGGTAATCATTGAGTAATTCGACAATTGACAAAAAAATTACTTATTTGGCATATTAAATATTTGATATTGTCATGAAGAATATGATATTGTCATAGAGAATGCTCTCTCTATGACATGATATCCTCCATGACAATATCAATTATTAATTTCTCCAATTACTAGTATTCTTTCTATCTCTTTTCATAATACTAGTTTTTGTACCCGTGCGTTGTACAGCCAAGTTTTATTGAAAAATAGACAGTTGAATGTGTATTAAATATTAAATAAATAACTATTAATATAGTAGCAATACAAATTACAAAGTATTTTTCTATACATTTTATTTACAAATTCCGGAAAACCTCTTTCTAAACAACATTTGTCATTTCATTAGTAGCCTTCCCCTCGTTATCATATGTAAGTATTTTAAGACCGGCTCAATTTGTAACTCTTGATATTGCCACATAGAACTAGCCATGAGTGATCACTGACTTTTTAAGAAATAGTCTGACATGAAATAAAGACTGGCCCTGACTTTTGTTGATTGTCATCGTTTACAAAAAACCAACGAGGATTACTTTCTTTGAAACTTAAACGGCAATCTCACATCTGATGGACTCAATGACATGCTTTCAATAAAAACGTCATCTCCAACATTGATTCCGGATAATATTTTGGCTTGTAGAACATGATCTCCTAATCTTGTAATAAGCAATCTCGTTCTATTACATAATCCAGCTACAAGGTCAATGCTACTCATCAACATAACAAGGACGCCAACCTTCAATGTCAACTCATGGTTAGGCACACCTGAGCATTTGATTATATTTAGAAACTCAGTAGAGTAAATATCTTCAAATAAACTTTTACTTCTTTCCATCTGACATAAACTATCCGAACTCAAATAGGTCTTTCATTCAAACTGATTTAGCTCAACTATATGATCATTTATGATTTGCACCACATCAAGCATTGGCGCAAGTGTAGCACTCCCTTGTAAAGCTCTCCCTTGTAAGTAGGACACATTGTTAAAACTACTTGAGAACGAAAGATATGTACTTTCAATAATTGCTCGTACAAGATCATCTGAATTATCAATAAGAAGATCATTCGGCACCTGTATTTGTGCACATCTACATGTATTTGTGTACCATCTACCATTGTACCGTGCACTCTTAGTGTAAGAAGACGGTAAATGGATTCTTTTCCCATGCAAAGAGGGGTTAGTATCACTACGTAACAATGCATCAGTTAACTCACGATAAAGATCACATCTCAATTCTTATTGGTGGTTACGTATATATAAAAGATGGGCACTTCCATACATAGTATACGCATTAACCAAAAACTGTTGAAATAATCTCCTAAAGAAGAAAATATTTGAAGATTATGTATCTCGTTACTGCAGTCGATATAGAAAATATTCTTTCATAGATACATATTTCCGACCAGCAGATGAGGAAGTTCTTGCATCAGTTCGCACAATGTTATCTCTATATCCATCCTGACCAAATAAAAAAAGCAACGTATATTGTAAACTCAAGTACAAAAGATGCGGCTCATTGATTTGTTGAAATCTTCCAGTACGACTTTGAACAATAATATCTCTATTGCCAGGAATGGTTTCAAAATCGCCAACAATAAAAAATGCCATATCATTTTTTTTGTGGCAAGTTGTAGCACTGACCATATTTCTACCGATCTCTAACCAGTTGAAGCCGATCATTATCACTGTTTTGCTCAGTATTGTCTCACGCACCATTCTAAATTAATTTCTTCACCAACTTATTGTACTGGTCCAACATATTTTTCAAAATGGCTACAATATCCTCTTGCAATGTACTTCTATCATCGGATTGCCCAATAGTCTCAAGCCGATGTGTAATTTCGTGTTTAGTATCATATACATATAATTGAGCGAATTGGGGTAATCTTCCTTCAGCAGGCAACAAACTGCCAAGCCTATGATAATTTTGACCATGTAATCTAAACACAGGAGGTGCCCTTCCATCATCAATGTTAGTATCAATATGACCTCCCAAAGAAGTAAATGAAAATATCATGTTATATGAACGGATGTTCTTAGTGAAATGTTTACTTCTATGATGATTCCTATACAATAAATCTTCAAAAATTTGTGAAGGGTCAACCATAGAAGGAAGTTTCTGTGTACACAAATAGGGAAGTAGTTAACATATCTAGCTGACATTTAAAAAAAAAAAAGTCTAGACAAAAATTTCAACTATTCCCACATGGGTTAAATATTTTAAATGTTCTAAATAATATAGTCTTATTTAAATGAACATTCATTTGTTCAATAAAAATATTGGCTAAAATGTAAATGTTTCAAAATATTACATATTAATCATTTAAGCTTAAAAGAATATTTGTAATTATTATGTAGATTTCTACATTTTTCACACAATATTACAATAAATTTTATGATAAATTATTTATTAAAAATAATTACGAATAATAATTAATGGGAAACATTTGTAAGTATAAAATAAAAAACAAGGGAGCCGCAATTATACAGTAAAAAAATGCATATAGGCCATTTGCTTAACTTTTTTATGGTATATATATGTATTAGTCACTTGTTATTTATTTATTAATTTATTCATTCACTATGCATTTTTTTATATGTAACTTATTGATTAAACACCGATACAAATGTGACTTTTTAGTTTTTATATGTGATTTTTTTAATTAGACATTGAAACAATTAATGTGATTAAAAAAGTGATGAATCAATGTGATTAAAAAAGTGATGTTACATTAGAAGTCATAGAGAGATAGAAAAGTGCATAACTGTACCCATTTAATGAAAAGAATTACATATGCCGTAACTAATTAACTAAAAAGTTATATTCAGTTAAAAAGTCATAGTTGTGCAACTATTTAATAAAAAACACATTAAATTAAAAAGTTATGTATAGAAATTGAATATTCAAGTTTGTGTAACTATTTAGTATAAAAAGTCAGATATAAAATAACTGATTAATTGAAAACTCATATTTATATAACTAATTAATAAAAAAATCACATATAAAATAACTGAATAATTTAAAATATATATATACCTGATTTGTGTGATTTAAAATATGTACCTTGAATGTATTATCATCTTGATTGGTGAACATTTTTCAAATAGAAATGGGTGGTTTTTAGAAAAAAAAATAAAAATTGCCGATTAATTCATTCTCTTTGTATACTGCTGTTAGGGTTGTAAATCTAAATTACAAAACCGCGGAACCAAACCGAAACCGTAATTCCGAAACCGTTGGTTTGAGTACACGTGAACCCATCAAAGATTTGGTTTTGACCCAAACCAAACCTCTTTGAAATAGTTTGGTTTAAGTTTTAATTTTTTCAAACCGTTTCAAACCACAAACCCGCCAAATTAAAATTAAAAAAATCATGATATAGTCCATGATCAGCTATTCAATTTCTAATAAATCTAGTTAAATATAAAAACGTTTCATTTCCCAATTGAACTAACCAATCATGATTTCTTTATTAGTTACTCTCCACAAACCCCAAACTTAAATCTCATCACCTTCATATATTACCCCTTATCAATTTAATGTTAATGTTCTGCCAATTTGTATGTGACAAGGTGAATAATGATATTTATTAGTAGTACTAAAAAAGAATGATTTAATTGGTTTCTTTGCAACTTTTTATTTTAAATTACCATCCTATATTTTCTTGTAATATTATTTTGTTCTTTTTATCGTAAACCTACCTCTGCCACTTTTACTAATTACTTACCAACATTACCTTTTATATTTACAATTAAAGGTGAAATGATATAAGGTATAATTTTTGGCGATTCATACCTTCTTGTTATACAACACCACATAATATCATTGCAATTAGTCTTTATACTCTAATTCAAAATTCCTCAACAAATAGTTATTTTTAACTCATTTGGAACGCACTAGTTTTTTTGTTGGAAAATAGCAGTTAGAAATTGCACCAAACGGCAAAAATATGGTTTAGTTTGGTTTGGGAAATTCTAAACCACTTTAAATGGTTTGGTTTGAGATTTAATAAAAAACTGCCCAAACCAAACTGCTTACACCCTAAGTGTTGTAGTACTATTCAAGAGTTCAATATTTTCTGGTGGAGTAGTGGGTAATTTTCAAACATGCAGCAAGGAAAAATAAGAAAAATTCAAAATTTACTAAAGGCAATTACACTCAGCGTGTTTTGATTTAAAAAAAAAAGAGGGAAAAAAACATTGTCAAGAAACTATTCAGGACGTATAGAAGGCAACAAATGTTTAAAAAAATAATGGGGTGTGAAACTTCACTCTTTCTTAAAAAAAGTTTCAAGGGTGAAGAAAGAGTACATAATGACAAATAATAGACGGTTTCACCAACTTGTGCCAAATAAAAATAAGCAAATAAAGAAAGAAAAAAATAGAAGAGTTAGTTATTTTCTTGCCAATATGCATGAAAAATCGGGTAAATAGTACCAACTAAAAAAAAGGGAAGTGGGTGGTTTTAATTTTACTATATTAAGAAAAGGAAAATTTCAAATTCCGGAATCACTTATCTATTTCTTAATATAAAGATATGTACATGAAATCTGAGAAAACAAAATAGCATGCAGGTAATGGAAAACGTGTTGTAGGGAAAAGAAATAATAAAAAAAGTTTTTTTTAAAGCAAAAACCGGATAGTTAATACTAAAAGTGTAGTGGAAAAAGATGGAAATAAAATATTTAATGAACAGTTACTGCTTGATGTGTAGTGGGTGAAAAAAAAAAGAAAATAGAAAAAGGGATTCCGGAATCTTTTTGGGCGGGAAATTGATTCCGGAATCCCAGTTCTCTTTCTATATATAGAGATAGAGATTTAAAAATAATTTGTCAAATATACAAAGTAGACATTATAGTATTGAAGAATTCATCAAATATAATATCAATATTATTTGACATGTGTACATATACTCTAAACCTCCCCCTCCTCCCCTTTCCGAAACCAAAAAAAAATAAAAATATAAAGGGTTAATTTCACAAATCGTCCCCAACCTTTCAGTTTAGTCTTGATTTCGTCCCCAACCTTTGTCTTGTCACGCTACAGCCCCCAACCTTTGATAAATATGCACAAATCGTCCTTTTTTACACTATTCCACCAAAATTTTAACAAAAGGACGATTATGCCCCCTTAAACCTTTTAAATTTTTTTTTAAAAAGTTTGAAAATAATAGAAAAACTTAAACGTCCCCCCCATTGGTTGGAAGTCTGGCCACCAGAGTTGCTGCTCCGGCAGTATTAGCAGTAATTTTGCTGCCATTTCCGGCCGCATTTGTGCTGTCGGAGCTGCCAAAATGGGGGAAGAACCCCCCCCCATTTCGCTGCCATTTCTGGCAGCGAAATGGGAGAATTCTCCCCCCATTTTGGTAGTAAATGCTGCTGGAAATGGTAGCAATTTTGCTTCCAGCTACCATTTCCGGTAGCATTTGTGCTGTCGGAGCAGCACAAATGGGTGGAGAATCCCTCTATTTCGCTGCCGTTTCTGGCAGCCCTTGTTTTGGCAGCATTTATACTGTCGGAGCAGCTGAATTGGGGGGAGAATCCCCCCATTTCACTGCCATTTTCAGCAGCGAAATGGAGGGATTCTCTCCCCCCATTTTGGCAGTAAATGCTGTCGGAGCATCAACTCCTGTGGTTGGACTTCCGGCCGATGGGGGGAGGGGGACGTGGGGTAGGGGTGGGTGGGGTGGTTTTTAAGTTTTTTATTATTTTCGAACTTTTTAAAAAAAAAAAATTAAAAGGTTTAAGGCTGTATAATTGTCTTTTTGTTAAAATTTTGATGGAATAGTGTAAAAAGGGACGATTTGTGTATATTTATCAAATGTTGGAGGCTGTGACGTGACAAAATAAAAGTTGAGGATGAAATCGAGACTAAACTTAAAGGTTGAGAATATTTTGTGAAATTAACCCAAATAAAAAACACTTGGGACTCAACTTAATCCAAACGCAACACCCACTCCCACGCCCCCCCCCCCCCAACCAAAACAATAAAATAAAAGAATAAATATTAATTAATAAAAATAAATTCTCATTTGTTGATTTCTATATTGATATCTATATTTTGGGGATCCTGCTGGGTTCCCACTGTTTGCGGGTTTAGGGGATGGGTCACCCGAAATTGCCCTAGGGAAAAATATCGTTATTTAACCTAAAAAATAAAAAATAAAAATTCATCTACGTTTCTCCCAACCCCTCCTACCGGCTCGCCCTCCTCTTCTTCCGCAGCAGGACTGTAATTCCAAGTCTCTTCAACTCTTTGCCGATTTCCTTTGTTCAACCATTTCTCTTCACAACCTTCTTCTTTTTTCCCGCTCTCCCTTTCTCAGTGACCTTTTGCAGTCCAAAACTCAAACAAAACCTTCTGTGTTTGCCGCGTTTTGAACCTCCTTCCCACTGTAATTGCTGGGTCTGTTTGACTGAGAAAACTACTTTAGAACGCAGTATTTATTCGCCGGTTTTGTGTTTCCTGATGTTAATATAGACGCCCATTTCGGTTTCTTGATGATTTATCTACTAAACAAGGGGTTGAAGAATTTTATTGGGTTTTCAGTTTGTTGCTCCTGTGGATTGACTTCTCTTCCTGTTCTTTTAGCAGATCTTCAGAATTGTAACTCCCTCGAGGCTCACCGAGGGGCCCTGTCTTATCCACTGGAGTTTTAGTTGGAAATTCTGAAAAGTTTTCCGGGCCTGGTCAAATTAACTAAGAGATCATCAAGATTGTGCTTTCCTCTTGAGTAGTTCGATGGATGTGGCTCTATATAGCTAATTTAGTCTTTGTATCTAGTATTTTTTGCAAGATTGTTCTGGTACACATTTAACTTCGAAAAATAGGGTTTTCTGGGCATTCTTATGGGTTTTTAAGGCTAATTCTAGGCAGGGTTCCTTGGTGTTATCTAAATATGGCTGCAATTGAGCACTATTTTGTAGAGTGGAAGGAGCAATACGTATCAAAAGAGAGGGGTAATCGTGTGGTACACTATTTTTTGAAGGATAACTCTGGGGAATCTATTCTTGCTGTTGTGGGTACTGAGAGGAGTGTTAGGCACATGTTCTATGTTGTTTCTGAGGAGTTCTTGAATGCCCATGGGGTTAAGAACTCGGTCCATGCGGGGTTCAGATGGAGGTCAAGGAGAGAGGTCGTGAACTGGCTCACTTCAATGCTGTCAAAGCAGCATATGCCGGGTGACTGCCCAAGTATGTTATTTTCATTTCTTTGTTAATTTAGCACTCTTGAATTATGCAATTGTTTCTGCGGGTGGATTCAAATGATTTGGGCATGATGAATATAGTGGGCAATTGAAGGGTTAGCCAATCAAGAAACTAGTTCATATGTGATCATCCATCAGAACTCTGTTACTTTGCAATTATCTTGATGTTTTACTTGTTCACTTTTTTCAACTTTGGATAACCTCTTTGCTTTCGATCATGATTTATTCGGGTATTAATGTTTTGGATGATGGTTTAATTGGAGGATTTGCTTGGTCTCTGTACTTTTAAGTAAGCAAATGAGTGTTGCTCTGATAGTCTTTTCTGAGGATTACCTGTGTTCCACAATTTCTTAAAAGGAATTATTGTTTTTGAACGCATGACTTGGTGTTCTAACAAGTGTCGTTGCTATTTCATCTTTCACGATGGGTCCTATTGCAATCACTCTTGCACAGTTGATCACTTAGAAGTTTGGATGGTTTAATTTGCCCTTGTGTTTCTATGAATTATCATGCTCTTGAGTTACCTTTGAGCCTAATAGACTTTATATTTATGTAGAATTTGATTTAGAAAAATGTGATTATTCTGAGCGTGCTTGTCTATGGATATTGGTGACTTGTGTCTGATATTATTTCATTTTGTGATAATTTACTGGGCTGAAGTTTATACCTTTCTTTTCTCTTTTCTACTTTTAAGATTCCTTCCGCTATTTTATAGTCATCTGGCTATTGATTGCACCATAAACTAATGTCGCATTACAATTGAAGTGTATATAGGGTCTATGTTTTTAGAAAGGGACCAGACTGCCTGACAGCTGGTATGACGTGGATGTATGGAACCGGGTCTGTTCATTACCAATTTGGGAACCGGGTCTGTTCATACCAAAAACCTTAAAGATTGAAAACCGGGTAATCCACCTGGCTGATATGACGTGGATGTATGGATAATGGGCTTCACATGTTAGGCAGTGGGCTTCCTTATCGATAGAAATTTAATTTAAAAACATCCAAGGGCTAAAGAGATGACATTATGCTTCCAAACACACTATATGGAAGTGTTAGAACTCTACTCATGGACGCACGTGTTCAGTTTCTCTCCCTACTAAAATTGATTCTCTTCAAAAAGTAAAACACAAAAATTGCAAATTTTGAAGTTTTGATTCTTTGTCTGGTAATTGGTGAATAAGTGGGAAGTTAACAAGAGTTGAATCTCCTAATCTCTTTTCATCTGTTTATCTCTGCACTTCATAATGAGCAATACACTGAACAACTCCGTTTTGTAGCCAAACTGTTCCACTGGACGTATATTTTAAAAAAATAAAAATAAAAATCAAAGTTCTTTTCTTGTTTCATTCTGGTTTTGGCATCTTTATTTTCTTAGTAATGACTAAATATTAATTAGACAAGCAGTAATATCTCTTTAAGGTTTATGCTATATTATGAATCCTATATCACGAATCCTATATCACAGTAACTTCTATTTTCTATTCATTTTTAAGTTGTTTTCGTTGCTGGTATTATTACTTGATGTTGAAGACGTGTGTTTTGTAATTTGAGTATCATGATTTGAATTGATTTTGTTTAATTTATATAATTTTGAATTGTTTAATTGTGATATCTTCAGTGTATTCCTGTTTGATTTTGTCCTTGCTCAAATAAATTCAACCAATGATCCTTTCGATGTTTTTATCATGAGATAGCTTGAAAGCATTTTTCATAGCTGTTGTTTGTCATGTGTATCGTGAATCTGAATAATTATGCCATACGTCTAATTATATCTTTGCTTTTAGTCTTAAAAAGCTTAAGTTTTTTAATGTGAAACTTTTGATCTTCTCTATAACAATTTGAATGCCAGCTGGACTGATGATTTGAATTTTTGCATGTTATCTTTGTGAAGGAATGCCTATAACTAAAAATGATCTCAATATTTAGCATGTTGTCATCTGTTTTGATGTCAGTGTCACCCAAAGAGAATGCTGCTAGATCGGAAATCAATGCTCAACACACCCTGATGAATGTGCAAAAGGGTCGTTTAGCAAGGAATTTGAAAGCCCATAACTTAGACATTGTTTGGACTGGCACTGCTTGGACATGTGGTATACAGCTGAAGCACTACCCAGCATTTTACAGGAATGGGATTACTATACCGGTATGTTTATATTTATCTGTGAGTACTTTAAATGAGAACCTAAAGATATGGCCTTAAAATTGAGCATCGATGAAATATAAGGCACTGGGTATTTTTAATGCCAGTTTTTCCTAGTAAAATGTAGTGGAAAGAGGTAGAGATGGGACGTTTGGTATAATGTCTGAGCAAATTTAAGGTTTAAATGGCCCCTTGTTAGATCCTGAAATTTATGTCTGTCCCATAGACACCTGTTAGTTTGAACTATCTTCACTCCTTTCTATACTCAGCAGCTGAAGTGGTGTGACATCTTTTGCATCATCCGATACAGGCTCAGAACTAAGTATCTGCGTTCTAAAATTGGCATCCAAATGTGAAGGCCTAAACTTCGACACTCCTCCCCTGAAACCCTAAAAAGGAGAGACTATTAAACTAGCTTGTGCATGCTTAAATGTCACTAGCCTTTTATAGTTGGAGTTAGATTTCTCATTTATTCGCTTTTAGTATTTATTGATGTCATCCATGTGTACCTGAAGCTTTCCTTTTCTTTCCACCCTTTATTATTCAGGTACAATCATTTGTCTTTGTAATGGCTGAAAAAGAAAACCGTTATATTGCATACTTGGAAGATATGTATGAAGATAGGAAGTGCCAGAAAAAGGTCAAAGTAAGATGGTTTCATCACAATAGAGAAGTCAAGGGCACTGTTTCATTGCGGAATCCTCATTCTAAAGAAGTTTTCATCACCCCATATGTACAAGTCATCAGTGCGGAGTGTGTTGACGGTCCAGCAATAGTCTTAACTCACGAACATTACGAGAAATGTTTCGCTGTTTTTCCACATGATTTGGTAGGAAAGGTACATTTTTGCTTCAGACAATTCAAGAGCAATAGAGTAAAGCCTTTCAAGCTAAGTAAATTACGCGGATACTTCGATCAACCATTTTTCTCGTGTTTTAGTCCTGACTTTTTTGAGGATGAAGAGTTCAGCTCTGAAGAAGATGTAAAGGTGGGAGTTAAAAGGAGCAGAAGAAGCAAAGCACATCAGAAGGTAGCACATGAATTGTCATACAAGAAATTGAAGTGTGGTTTGTTAGGTAGGAAACCAAGTCTCTTCAAGAATGGAGAAGGCCAAGTTTGGCAGGCTCCAACTTTTAAAGTCAATGAGAAGATAGAGCTTCTTTGCCAAGATAGTGGTATTCGAGGATGTTGGTTTAAGTGCACAGTTTTAGAGGTCTCTGGAAAGCAGATGAAAATCCAATATGATGATGTGAAAGATGAAGATAGTTGCAGTAATCTGGAGGTATATTACATTTATGCTTATCAAGAAAGTGAATGGAATAGGGAAAATCATGGAAATTATTGCTGGAAAAAATATCAAATATTGCTCTAGCAAGTTAAGTTAATATTTATTGGTCCTGTCTAGTGGACTTAATATTTATTGTTCCTTGCTAGCGGATCATTGATTAGATGTCACTGCTGAAATCCCTGCATACTTGTATTATGTTTTACCTGCTCACCAATCTGTAATGATTCATGTGTTGCATTGACTAGTCCTTTGAAACTATAATGTTGGCAAAATTTGATCACATTGCACTTGGAGTGAAGATGGAGCACTAGCCACTAAATTATCTTAGAATTCAATTTTAAATTTTGTTGATTAACCAAAGTACCAATGTTTTAGTCTGGAGGTGACTTGTGGTGTTTGGTTCTATAAAGCTTTGCATAAAGTTTCAGATTGCAATGAGTACGCATCAGCCACCAATACTGCTCGTTGTCCATTCTGAAATGTACCTTTAAATTTGTTGATTAACATGTAAAAATCTTGCAAACCCCCCATATCGTGGAAGTTTCAGATTGAAATGAGTAGGCTTCAACCATGAAAAGTGCTTGTTAACAATTCTGAGGTGGGCCTTTTCACTTTTGTTGATTAGGATTTAACATGTAAATATCTTGCAAACCATACATATTCTGGAATCATTTTATAAATCACAGAGATAGTGAGCCAGTATTTTTATCTATAGAATTCTCAATTAAGAATGCAACACTATCTTTGATGCATTCTTGGACTTGCAGGAGTGGGTCCCGACCTATAGACTGGCCAGAGCTGATAAACTTGGAATGAGATATCCTGGACGTCCAACAATCAGGCCTCCATATCCTTGTGAGCAAGGGATCCATACATATAAGGTTGGAGCTCCAGTCGATGCCTGGTGGAGTGATGGTTGGTGGGAAGGAGTCATATCTCGTAGTAGTGACCATGAAGATGGAGACTATCAAGTTTATGTTCCTGGTTTGTGTCCATTTTTAATTTGTTTGATTGTTCCATTCTTTTAATGATTATTCTTTCTTATTTCTTCTTAGGTTAGTTAAGCCGATCATCCCCCTCCACCACATCACCATGCGCACTTTAAAGACACGAAAACATTAAGGAATTTTATCTCTACAGCATGGAGTTTCTTATGTTGTCTTTACTTTTCTTTTCTTCCCATTTCTGTGAATCAGGTGAAGATTTATTTTTAAGCACAGTGGGGAAAAGCCTTAGAGTATCTAGAGATTGGATTCGGGATTGCTGGGTGGATGTTAAGCCAATTCCATATCTGCTCTCTCTCATATCTTCAACCAGGGATGCCAAGCATTTGGCATCACCGGCTATTGTCAAGGAGACCAAATCCGACAATTCTCATACTTCATGTCATAAAGGTCTTACCAACGTCAAACTTAGTGTTGTTGAAGAGGAAATCCATGATTTAGCTGGCACAACGGAGGCCAATGGCCTTGCAAATGATGACTTCTCAATCAACGACAAGCATCAAAAGTTCTCAGTTCAAGAAGAGGAAAATAACATTGATTGTGTTGGTGAGCACGATGAAAAGGACAATGCTGACTGTAACCTTAGCGGTGCTAACCTTGTTGATGAATCCTGTAATGATGATAAGGATGATAACGATGGTGGCTGCAATGAGGACAACTTGGTGGAAGTTGAGATTACTGAGGCGAAATGTGAAGCAGAAATGAAGGAGATCATGACATAGAATGCTTCGGCTATACTATGCTGTATCGTCCCTGGCACGATACCAGTAATTAGAAGGGCTAGTGGAGAGTTGTTTATCTTGGTAATTTGATTAATTAGGATAGCTGTACATAAAGGTAAGTTAATGGAAGATTGTAATGCATTTTTCTACTTGGGGAGTTGCTAGGTGTACAAACTGAGGTTTAACAATCGTGATTGAAAGTCGGTCAATTAGCCATTGCCCCTGTAAAGCAATGAATCCCATTCATGAAGGGCAATCTCCTCCGAGAGTGTAGGTTTGTAACCTTATAGCGCGTGCCATGTACAATAGGATATATTGGCCATGTAACATGTGGACTATTTTTGCATTCTCCAGTTAATTTTACTGTTATATGGTAATTATTATTGTTCCTCCCTTCCCTTGGCTCTGCTCTGGAGATGGTAAAATGTTAAGCTTCGTCATGCTTTAGAGAGGGTAGAATGATGTGACGAGCCAGCTTGGGTCGTCAAGAGAGAAGCATAAGTGAGTTGAACCAACTTGCGGCTTGTATATAATTATTAATTTGTTTCTTTTTCTTTTTGTTTTTTTTTCCCCTCATCATTTTGGTTGAGCTCTGAGAAGTGGCTTGCTTGTGCCACGACTTTTTCACGTGGTTAATTTTGTCTTTGCCTATGCTTGCCGTTGAGCTGAGTTGCTCGCAAGCCGCAAGAGACAAGCCAGCATTCTAACGATACGGGCTTAGAGCATTTCTAAAAGATTCTATTTGGAAGATATTTTTTATTTTGAAGAGTTATTAACTTTTAATTTTAGAGAGTGAGTTTGACTCTCTAAATTTGGAGAGCTAAACTCACTTTCTATTGTACTTTGTATTATTGGATTTAATGTATTCGTACTTTCAATGATATTCAATTAATGTATTCACACTTCAAACAATAGCTATTTACATATTTACGTATAAATAAAAAGAATTTGTCAGATGAGATGCAATATTTTACTCTTTAAATTTAAAAACTCTTTATTTTTTAAAAAAAAATGATATTTAAATATAAAGAGTCTCTTGGATATGCTTTTACAAGTAGATTGCCTAATTATTTATAGTAATATTTTTCAAATGTGAATAGAAAAAATTAGTAAAGTCAAACTATTATGATGATCATGACTATGATAATACTATTTTACTGATGATTAAAAAAAAAAAAAAGAAAGGCTAAATTGCAATGGAAGTAACAAACTCTCAAGTTTTGGAAAATTAGAGTTGTTCATCGAAATAGATGGATTAATTTCATTATTATCGAATCATTAGCATTAGTTTGGCAACTAATAATGGGGTCATATGATAAGTGAAATTAAATTTCAAATCACATAATGTGATAGTACAAAAAAGTGACCCATTTACTTTAAAAAAACTTGTGTACAAAGAAAAAAATTTCAAATTAAAGTTTTACGTGACATTTTTTGTCATTATGTTTGCATAATATTTCCATGTATTCTCACGTAAATATAAAACTTAATTTTAATTAAAATAGCATCCCATTAAAATTCTTGTGAGACGAACCCTAATAGTTTAACAATAAAATAAAATTCATTCATTTATTAGATTAGCGGCGCTAATTTTTCAGATGACTATTTAATTACAACAACATATTTTTCATTTTTTAACATTTCTAATAAATATTCTACATCTCTCCTCATTATAAATTCTCCACATTTTAATGAATAAAGAACATCAAACAAGCTCTCATTCTACAATATAGTATTAATATACATAACTTCTTTATTATATATATATATATGTATAGTATCGTAACGGTAGCAGATAGTGAACATATTATAATCTTCACAAATCACATATTATAGCATACCTTTTGCTGCCATAACGGCACCATACATTTACTGCTTGATAATCAAAATCACTAATAAAGCATATAAATAGAAGCAAAAGTAAATAAATAAATATTTATTTCTATACAACATAGAAACAGGGGAGAGACAAGTATGGTTTAAATCCGAAACCTCATATCCGAAATGTGATAATTTAATTACAGCAGCACTTATTCAAACCACAATAAAATAAATAATTTTAGAGGCTGCTAAGTTCACCACTTATTCTTTTTTACCGTGGTGCTCAAAAGTTGGCAGAATTTGGCCTAAACAGTCGACGTCGGCTAGAAGAATAAGCGTCAACGTCCAAGTTACAACGTTTAAGTTTTAATGACAGACAGCGAGACAAGAAAATTAGTTGACCCTATTTCTGGCATGATTATGATTTACAGATTTGTAATTTACATTTGACAAAATTTCCAAGCTTTTTTACTAATTTCACAAGTACTGGAAGATGGATTGATATTAACAGCTTCAGATTTCATTTGTTCCAAATTTGATAATAATAGAAGTGGCTGAACCAAGTTTATCTGCAGATAACGTACAACTCTAACTAGTAGTGTAGAAAAGTGTGTCGAGATTCTTGAGTGTGTGTATATATATATATATATATACGTGTTTTTAAGTGAAGTAATGTAAGATAAAGTGCGACTAAGTAAAAGACGGAATACATAAAGCATACAGTTCAAGTGTGTCTAAATGAGCCTTCTAAAGTAGAAGCTCCAACCATTTAAATCCAATCAAAAGCAAAAGGATGGCAAGTCGTCTAGTTGCCAATACCCCGTAGTGGGTAAAATCATGTCTCTCGGTTCCTGCTTCAATCATTGTAGCACAAGTTGTGTTTTAAAAGTGCACATAAGTCTCATCTAGGCGATACTTATACTCAAAGTTTGGAGAGATGTATCGCCACGTCTTGCGATCTATTACGCATTGGTTGCTTAAATGTGTCTAAACTCAAAACTTGATCTTGATTACTTTGTATAGTGAGACATATCCCCAAAGGGAAGGCGTCCGCGAGCCCGTGAACAAGGTGAACATGACTCACTTTTCCATGCATTACACTTTTTAGAGCATTGCAGTGACAAGCTACGTCTCACAGATGCATTTAATGTATAGATGGCTCTGAAAAATATCACAAGGTTCAACAAAAGGGACTATTGACTTGTCCATAACCATAAAGTCCCATGAAGGTTACGATTGGTGCACTTTTTTTTTTTTTTTTGACTTGATTAATTTTCTTAGTATCACAATGTTATGGCCGGAGATCGAGACTAAGGTATATTACAGATACATGATAAAGCAAATAATTATTCAATATTACCATGGGGAGTTCACTAAAATGTGTTTGAATAAATGAGGATGATAGCAATATCAACCGCTTGTTCTTGCTAGTTTTTTTTTTAAAACAATAAATTTATTAAATTAATACTAACCACATATTCTCAGTAAAAAAATAAAAAGTAAAAAAATTCACACTTCCTAATAATATCTTTACATTTCCATTATACGTTTTTCTATAAATCTAACTTCCCTTTACATAAAGCTCTCAAGCATATCATTTTTTCCTGATGATTTCAATGACATCCACTTTTCTTTCTTTGTTTTTTGTAAAAATTATTTTTTACAATGATAGAGAAACTTCAAAGAGGGACATTCGTATAGACAGGAAGGAACTTGTCTTGATACAAAGTACACTTTACTATTTAAACAATCACTTTTAGTCTGAAAGACATCTACTTTTGGTCCGTCATATATGCAATTTTTTTTTCAAATATATAAAAGAATATTACCTTCTTTACCCAATTATATATTATTACTTGCTTTCACCTCTATATTATTACTTGCTCCACCCTTATCCCTAAATATTAACGCGTATATGTTTCCACACGAGTAGTGCTATTTATCTAGAGTGGAGATCAGTTTACGGTCTAGTTGGTATTTTTACATTGAAAGATGTGTGGGTAATCATAAATATATCGAGATATTCACTCATTCATTATCTAATGAGAAAATGTCAACTAATCTCCAGTCTACTAGATAAATAGCATTATTCTTTCCACACCTTATACTAGGATTCGATTTTCCCTCCCTTATAATCCTCTATAATCTATATATTAATTAAAGAAAATTAGTCTGTGATACCTTTGTACCGTAGTTTTCCCGTTAAAAGTTTGTTATTATGGTCTTTTTTGACATTTTATATATTGTGGTATTATGAATTTTTGAATTTTTAAATTTTTTTATTCTCTTCTTCTTTATCCATTTAGTAACAAATATATAATTATCATCATTTAATTTTTTAAATTATGTATAAATTTGATTATCCAACGTAACTAATGGAAAAGTGTCCATATCTTTAAAATTCGTAGTTTAAAATTAATAGAAATTAGATATATATTTTTAATTTTAGTTAATTGAAAATTATAATTGTACTTTATCTTGATTTTTCCCTGTATGAATATTAAAAATTACGATTAATTTTCTTTAAAAATAATATATGATTACTTTAAGTATTATTAATTTATATAATTTTCATGCTGTCTGGCTTTTTTGGTTTCTAATAAAAAATATTTTTAGAGTATTTTACACAGCTTAACTAATAATTATTTCATACAATATCATTTATCTAAATTAGTCTAAAAAATAAGATAATATCTATTTGTGTTAACGATAACAATCGAGTTAAAATTTACTATTAATTATAGTTATCTTAACATGATAATAACAAATTTACATTATTAGTTGATCTACATTTGATTAACATAAACTTATAAAATTTCACCATGCCAAAAAGGAAAAAGGAAAAGAAAAGAAAAAGAAAAAGAAAAGAATACATATTAAATTATTTTTAAAAAATAAATAACATGAGAGTTTATAAGTTTGTTTCTCTTTTTCTTTTCTTGCAATGCATGCACGTGTGAGAATCTTGTGGTATGTAAATTGACCTAACAAAATGTTCGTAGCGTGATTTGTTAATTACAAATAACAGTAATTTCGTCTACATAGGTAATTTTTTAAAATTTTTCTTCCATGAAAGTATTTTGTTAATAGTAAATGAAATGTAATATGTGAATTATAATTTCTTAAAATATGGTATGCAAATTCTAAATATATTATAAATTTAGTATGTATTTCATTAATTTCCTTTCAAAAAAAAACCTTATAAAATTTCATATTATTTATTTTTTGCATAATTTGAGAGGTATTCTTCTCGTGCAACGCACGAGTGAGAATCTAGTAATCAAAAGAAACAAATAAGTATTGGCATCAAAGTGGGTTTTTCACACCTTAAATCTAAGGCTTAATTCCTCTCCCCGACATTCTCCTTGTAATATTAAAAATGATGGAATAATAAATAAATGAAGGGGTATATTATTAAAAATATTCTTTTAACTCTACTTTTTTCAAGAATATATTAATTCAACTTTTTAAATTTATATGAAAATAAGTAGTGTATTACTTTCATGGAATATTTATTATTGTCTCCATGGTAAGAATGAAAATGGATCCCGTGGCCCTGCTTTGCCTGAATTTTATTTATTTATTATTTGAATGGCGCTTCGGATTGAGTTTATTTATTTTACTTGATTAATTGATAATTAATTTAATTGTACAATTATTGTTAGGGAAATTTTTTTGTTATTAAAGGCGAGGCATGGGAGGTGGAGCTAGGGTAGGAGTAAGTGTAGTTCTAACTCGAGACCTCTCACTTAAAATTTGAGTTTCTAATTAATGTGTCACTCATTCAAACCACTTGTTGGGGCGGGGGATTGAAGTGTAAAGTGCAGCAAAGGTCCCCATCCTTTACATTCATCTGCACTTGTCCCTAATCTTTAAATATGAACTAATAGGTACCAACCTTTGCATTCATTTACACTTTCATCCAAATAGATATATTTAATTATTAAAATATTAGGGACTATTCGAAAACTATTGAAACCAAATACTATTATGATTGAAAATTAAATTTAAAATTCATGTTAAGTGAAATTATAAAGTAGTGACGCTTATGCATAGAAAAGCCATACACATCAATAATAATAAAATTTAAAATTAAGTTTCACGTTAGTGTTTTGTCATTATATGTACATATCACTTTTTTAATACTTTTACGTGATATGAATTTCGATTATAGTAGGATTCCGCTTGAATAGTTTCTAAACGGATATTATTATTATTATTATTATTATTATTATTATTATTATTATTATTATTATTATTATTATTATTATTATCATCATCATCATCATTATATATATATGTACATTTGGATGAAAATGCAAATGAATAGAAAGAGTGAGGCATATTGGTCTAGATTTAAAGACTGAGAGGACAAAAATACAAATAAAATGCAAAAGTTGTGGCCTTTTGTTGCATGAGTAATGCTGTAAGAACACCCCAGGTGCATCCCCTCTCACATAAGGAGAGTGGAACACATCTCATTAACGAGTTGGGTATCACCTCACGTGAGACGGGTGGCATCCAAAATGGTACAATTTGAGTGGTAAAGTAGTATTTTTTTTAATGCATTACCCAAGTGGGATTTTGGATAATTTTTTCTTGTAAATTGCAATTTTTATTTTTCAATTTATTTAAGTTTTCAATTCATATAGATTATTATGGTCACCCTGACAATTTGCCTTGCCATGCGTTGCTCCGGTTAAGCTAGAAATTGCAAGAGATATTGCTCTTCCCACTGGATTGGATAGCACATTGGCAAATATTATAGAACTGACATTTTTTGCATAAGTTATTAAAATGGACGTTATATAGAACGTCATTTTGAAACAGACAATTTAAGAACAATTTCCTCTATGATTATTGCGGATTATAATTTAAAGAATATTATTCTGCTTAATTACAACACATATGTAAAGATAGCTCATGCTTTTACTGTAGTGTTTACTTGCCAAAGTTACTCTAAGCTAATTTCTTTCTTTCTTTCTCTTTTACAAGAACACATCATAGCGTAGAGACACTATATGTCATTTAATAAAACTACGATGATTTTATTATATGCGGAATGTATATATGCTACACACGTTATGCTAGTAATGTGTAATATCTAAAATCAGAGTATAAAACACCACAAGCCCAATATCATATTATCTACATCGCAATAAGAGTGTACTCACACTTTCCACAAATTGTACTAGGCTAGTTTTTCTAGAATCTCTTTTAAACATGCAAAATACATCTAAAAACTAGACTAAGACTAAGAGTGACAATTTAAATAGTTAATAACACTTCTTTTTAGGACAATATCTTGAGTTCAATCTTATACAAACGCCCTTACTTAAAATTTTCTCAATTGTATATTTTAAAAAAAAAAAAAGTCTAAAAAGTATATTCATGCAATAGCTATAAAGCTATATACTTGGCCCCCGATTCCCCCCAGTCGGGGGGGGGGGGGGCCTCCTTAGAATGACTCCCTCCCCTCCTCCATGTCACCTACCGCTCGTCCATCTCCAACCACTCAATGCCCTCTCTCCCCCCATCGACTAATATATAGGCCAGATACGTCGCTGAGAATCTATCTTTTACAAATTTGGGGAACCATAGCACAAAAATAAAATCAAAAATAAAATAAAAAGCAACTTGTGACCCCTGAATAAATTGAATAGTTAATTTGATATTGATATTTGCATGTTACTTATCAGTATTGAAGGGCCATCTTACTATTCATGGTGGGGAGGAAAAGAGAAAAGGAGAACAAGAAAGGGGTTGGGGTACCGACCACCAAATAATTGTTCTCGTTTATTTATTATGTTATAAAAGTTGTTAATTATCCTTGCTTATCTCTTTAATACCAAAATATCTATGTCTAAATCTAATGACATAATATAGAATAAATTAACCCATGATAAATATGTTGAGTTTGTTGCAAAAAATAATCCAAAGTTGAAAAGTAAAAGAAAAAGAAAAGAAGAAGAATCTTAGGAGGAAAACGAATCTAAATCATAGAAGCAATTGTCTTGTCCTTCAAGTCAATGAAGCTTATAAATAGAGGTGTTTTCCTCTTCTTTTATGCACAAGTAGTACAAGCGAATTGAGGGAAAAATTGGTGAGCCTAACACCTTGAAGAGTTTTCTCGTAACTCTTTCTGATTTGTTCAAAGGGTAGAAAATTAGGTACAGTAAAGCACGAGATGATTTTTCAATGTCACTTGGGTCGGATTAGAGAGTCTTGTGAAAAATATAATTGTCTAGCGTCTTGGGATTTCTTATATTATTTGCGAGTTGGGCAAAAGATAGAAATTAGTAGATGCGGTATACTTATGGGGATTGGTTTGGCGAGTGAAAATTCCATATGATTGTAGCAACTTTAATCATATAGTGGAAAGTTTTGACAGTCTATAAATTTATCTTCATTCTTTTGTTTTTCTTGTCTCAAATAAATTCCTGAAACAACAGTCATAAGGGCGTAATCGAGGAATTTGCCTTAATTCCCAACAGTAATATCATAGCGTCAGATTTTGTTTGAGGTGGAGTAGAAGAAAAATATGGCATACGAAGTGATGAGAATCAAGTTTGACTTGTGGCTAGAACAAGTATGAAATTTTTTTATTTTGGTTGATCGATTTAAAGCTTTCAAAGGAAAACCGTCCCAGTGTTCTAACAAAGTTACTAGAGTCAGTATGAGCGATAATGATTGGGAAGATTTATATTTGAAGACTGAAAGCAGGACATGTCTCCATCTAGCTAGGAATGTTCTTGTAAATATTCATAGAATACTTGTTGTGAAGGAATTGTAGTGTCAATTTGGAGAGGTGTATTAGGCAAGGGGTTTTTCGAATTTGTTGCACTTGGAAAAATTATTTTGTTCTTTGCAAATTGGTGTATGTACAAAAATTTTCAATGGGCTCGTCTGAAAACTGGTGGGTGTTGCAACTTGGTGATGTTGTAGACTGGCTGACTACGTGAGAAAATATTGTTCAGGTAGAGCAAGTTCGGCTACTGTTTAGATTTTAACAATCTGGCTCTCTTAGTGTGAGGGCAGTGGAGATGTGCTATGAAGTAGGTGGGTAGATTCTCATCGTGTGTCGCTAGGTGCCATGATAAAAGACGTGTGTTACTTCTAACGATGTATTTACACACAGACATTGATTGGGGTGATGCATGGTGTATATTTGTAGTAATGTCGATGGCTGATGAGCTCTCTAGAAGTCAACAAGAGAGTTACACCACAAATATCAGCAAGTTTGTTTCGACATTGAGTCGATGAAATGCTTGAAATTTATTGTTAATTATAAGTGGTTATACTCATGTGGTGGAGTATGGTACTGCTGAAGTGTGTCAAAGGCTTGCCTGAAATTTTTTCAAGTATTGTGTACAACACTGAACAAGATGAAGATTTTGACTTATTTTAGCAAAGTGGAGATTGCTGGGTTTGTTGCCAAAAGTAATTCAAAGTTAAAAAGGAAAAGAAAAAGGAAAGAAGAAGAATTTTAGGAGGAAAAGGAATCCAAATCGTAGAAAGAATTGTCTTGTTCCAAGTCTACGAAATCTATAAATAGAGGTGTTTTCCTCTTCTTATATACACAAGTGGTATAAATGAATTGAGAGAAAAATTGGTGAGCCTAACACCTTGAAGAGTTTTCTTGTAACTCTTTGTGATTTGTTCAAACGGTAAAAAATTATGTGTGGTAAAGCAACGGGTGATTTTCCTATGTCACTTAAGTCAGGTCAGAGAGTCTTGTGAAGAAAAATAGTAGCCTAGCGTCTTGAGATTTCTTGTATTCTATGCGAGTTGGGCAAAAGGTAGAAATTAGTAGATGCGGTAAAACTTGTTATATTTTTCTTGTAATACTTGTGGGAATTGGTTTGGTGAGTGAAAATTCTATATGGTTGTAGCGACTTTAATCATATAATGGAAAGTTTTGATATTCTGTAAATTTGTCTTCTTTTTTTTTATTTTTCTTGTCTCAAATAAATTCTTTAAACAACGATTCTGCTGGTGTAATCGGAAAATTTACCTAAATTCCCAACAAATTATTCCTCCTTTGGAGTTAAATTCTTTAAGTCCTACGTGACCAATCAATGAGTCTAGAGCTGATATTATAGTGTAAAGTTGAATTTTTAAATTGGGTAGTTATAATCCATCGTTGATAACAATCATACTAAATTTTGATTGCACTATTACATTTCTTTAATTTTTACTATTTTCGGTAATTTTTTTTGTCACATTTCCATTTTTCACCTGCTATATTACTAGTGTATTTTGTGTTCCTGCAAGCACAGTGGGGGTCGGACACAAGATGTATAAAGAAATAATTTAATCCAAAGTTTTTGTCAAAAAATTCTTTAATTTTTTAGGTAAAAGAATAAAAAATAATTAAGTGTGATCACTTATTTTGTTATCAATAATGCTATTTATCTAACTGGTTGTCATTTCTTTATTAGTTGTTGAATAAATCAATGCTCACATGTATTTATACAACTATCTATCATCCAATATAGTAATACCAATTAGACTTGAGAATAAATAAATAGTATTACTCTTTTGTTATCACTAGAAAGTATATTAACAAAATACAAAATAATTTGGAAGAAAATCATTATTTGACACAAGAAGTACTAATTGGTAGAAAGTTGTGGGAAAGAACTATATATAAATATTAGAGATAAAAATGTATAAATAAAGTTCATGGACCATTAATATAAATAAAATATAGTTCATTTATTTAAAAAGGTGCGTTGTTAATATATTTTTCCTTTTAAAATAACATTATAAGGTTAGTTATATTTTCCTAACCCTCTAATTTAGGAGGCCTTTTCTTATTTTATAACTTGTTGGTCATAAAAACAATAATGTTTTCATGTTAATTATTATTACTTTTGAGCACCTAATCTAAAAGTTTAAGATATATTAATTATTAGATCATATTTATATTTTCTAAACATATTATTACCTATAACACGTCCCTCATATATATGTATGCAGAATTTATATTTTACTCATCACGCATTAAATTAATTAATTTTTAAATAAATAATGATGAGACTTGAAACACAAAATTTCTTTTGGCTGCTGGCAGACCACATCTAAAAGATTAAACAGTAAAATCATATTGCATTTAAATTCTTCGTTAAACATAATAGTGGTAGCATTAATAATAATAAATAATAAATAAAAATATTGTTAATAATAATATTATTTTATTTATTATCGTTAACTAATGGGATTCTCTCCCGATAGCATATTTTGGAATCTTTATCTTTGCTCGTGATGTTTAGGTGGCTCTTTTTATACCTATGAACTAAGGGGGGGGGGGTGAGAAAAATTTACTGCGTCGTTTTTTAATTTTTATTTAGTACTCCACTTTTTGGTAATATATAATAATCGCTTGAAACTAATGACTGTTTAGATTTGTGACAAGTGATTCAGTTGTGTTTTTGTAATGGTCTAATAATGGACATATCTTCAAATAGTAGGAAGAGAAGAATAGCTAGTTAACTCTTGTTAAACCCTTTCCAAAATTCTAATTTCGAGGATGACGTATATTACATTGTGCAGTTTTTCTAAGAAAACGACATGGGCTCTGGTATCTTCCATTGCGGGCTCCTTGCATTGTTTCTTTAGAATTTTCACTATCTTGTCGTATGATCATTGAACTTTAAACATGTCAATGGTAATAAACTTTAATTTGAAGCAATCACATCATTGAATTATAGCACTTTAGCAATTAGGTCACTTTAGACATCTAACCACGTGATATTGCAAACTAACATTTTTTTAATACCCAATTATCGAATTTTCTTACAATGTAAAATAGTTAATGGTTTAAAATGAAAATGCCTTGTTAAATGTTTATATATTGACAGGTTTTCTCACACAAGAAGTTAATGGAAGTATGAAACAAAAGAAGGAATACATTCCACAGTCAAACATTAATTTAAAATAATAATAATAATGATGATATTTATTAGTACCATGATGATCAGATAACAGGCACAAATAAACCCATACATGTTTCCGATTGGATCATAGTATTTGAGTTTGAGTAATGCTAAGGAATGTGTCTTCTCAAACCATGTAACATTTGACGATGTAGACAAACTTGATGGTTAGAACAAGCACGTGAAAAATCATTCATTAATTTTAACAGTCATGTCTCTATAAACACACTAAGAGCATCTCTAATGCAAAGTTAAGATAGAATATCTTAGGTTTATATGTGGTAACGAATATTGACATTACATTAAAAAAATTCTCTAATGCAACAATGTCAACATTGTATATTTGACCAGTTATTATTAAGGATTTTGAAAAAAAAAAAGAAAGAGAAAGAAAGAAATATATTGATTGGTTAAATTAATACTTGACACTGTCCATGACAATGTCATCTCATGATATTCTCTATGACAATATCATGTGTCAAATCATCACTTTTTTGCTAATTGTCATATTATTCTATGACTATGACTATGCATTGAAGATGCTCTAATAAAAAGTTTAATTAATGACCATTGTTGAGATAAACCTTTTGGGATCTAAAGCTTCTCCAAGGCATACTACAAGATCGTTGCCCGGTTTATATTTCAGGACTTACCCTCTCGACGATATATTAGAGCAGGAGTCACCTTCTCGTTGCTCAGGAGTAGTATAGCCTCAGGGCATATGATATCCTTGGTTGGTCCTTGAATAAGTTCTCCTAGTGGAAATTGTCGCATTGGAAACATTTTTTTGTGTAATTAATGTCATTGACTTTTGTCACATATGCAATGTAGACATTGTTGCCTTGGAGATGCTTTAACTATTGGTGAAATAAACTTTTGAGATTCTTTTTTTTTCCTTAGTTTTCCCAAATGAACACATTATTCGATACTTCAAGCAAACTGCAAAAAGTTGACAAAATTCATAATGAGACCCAATTTATTGTTTAATTAGGATTCATTTACACACTTATTTTGTTTCTACATGTCAAGCGGTATTCCTAAAGTACTGGAAATTTTTCTCATTTAGAGGGAAGTAGTCATAATCAAATTGTCTACTAGCTCTCATTAGCCAAACAAAAGAATCATAACATGGAAGAAAAGAGAAGAAAAGAAAAGAAGACATTGATTGCAGCTAGCGGAGTCAAGTTATGGTGCAAGTGGAGAATAGAATCGAATTACACATTATAAACGGTGGAGGTTCGTCGCGTACGCTCTAGTGGTCCCTTATATGGCATTTGATTTTTATTTTTATTCCATCTCTTATATGGCATTTGATTTTTATTTTTATTTTTTGAACAATCTCTTAAGGCATTTTAAGTAGCAGGGAAATAAAGATTTAAAAAAAAAAAAAAGAAAGGAAAAAAAGGAAATTAATTTTGTAGACGATAGCGAGATGTCAATACATTTTGCTAATAGTAGAGCATGGAAAATGGGGGGAAAACGTGTGTTTGAAGAACTACTAGGTTCTTTTGTATGATATGAAAGCCATGCAGGATTTTTATATAAAAATATAAATAAAATAATCTTCATTATATTCACAATACGAATTTTGATCAAATGATCACCGTACTCTAAGGCCAAGGGGTAAACAAATAAATAGTTAAATCGAAAAACTGAGCTAAATTGCAAAAGTGGTTAGTTGTAGTTTATTTTTATTTTATAAATGAAATGGTTTGATTTGCTTTGAAAAATTTTCAAAACACTTGAAATTGTTTAGATTATTTCGACGTTTGGAAAACTGCTAGTGTCAAGTTCCGAATTTTATTACAATATTATCTCGAAATATCGGTAGCGAAAACATGTAAATATATATCTCAATTTAAAATCGATGGCGAAACTTTACAAATACAATTCAAAAATATTGAGACGCTTTCGCTGCGCACTCTGATAATTAAAATTTTCGCGGCCACCCACAACAAACTTCGGCCACACACCGAAATCTCAATCTCATACATGTATCTTTTCTACCTTTGGGACAATCCGACTACAAAACTTCTTAATTCAATACCTACTAGGTTGTTAGATGGAAGAAGAGTGAGTACGAAATACTCAGTGAATAACATGTATTGGCCAACGCGAAACAATACATGATAAGTCACTTTTATGCACAAAGGAGATCATTTACAGGCACAAAGATACAAAGATACAAAACTCGAGCACATCACTAGTTTTGCCTTTACCCGTAAGTCATACGATACAAATATATAAAATGGTCAAGACAACATAGTAAGGCCATAATACCACAAAGCAATTCAAACAGCAAAGCAAAACGGGTAGATAGTGCTACTAGAAATGCCCCAAAGCAAGAAACAATCGTTTATCTAAAGCAATAGTACACCATTAATCATTAAAGGCCAAATACAATTAAAGGAAGGTACAAGTTCCAAAAGAGAGAGATATTCAAGACACAAAAAGAAGAAGAGAGTCAAGGGATAAAACCAATACACGTGCTAATCACCTCAAAGATTCCTCGAATAATCCTAAGTGGACAAGTGCCATTAAAACCTTGATATTCTTCAATTTAAAGTTACTTTTCAAGTTAAAATCTTTTTATATATGGTTAGGAGCCTATTCTAAGTGACAAATGGGTGTTTTAGTGAGTTTTTATTGGTGTTTTAGGGCCTCTCTCAAATTTGGACGAATTTTGGTGTGTTTGGGAAGGCAAAGGGAGGTTGGTTGGGTGTTTGAAAGATTGAGGACCCAAATCATATATTTATAATAGTTAGAAATTAGTTAGTTTTAATAAACTTTTGAGTTCTGCCAATCACGTCGCGACACTTGGTACGATCTGGCGCCATACATTTGTTGGGGTGACTTGGCAAAATGAGATTCATACTTTTATTGCTCGAGAAGTCCTTATAATTTGTATCATTTTGTAGTTTAGTTACCTTACTTTGTTTCATATCAATTCGGAGCCAACTTCTTTCTTTAATTGTCAATTGAGCGACAATCTTTTAATCTTCTAGTGCAATTCAAAAAATCTCAGAATGTTATTCAAGTAATTTTTCCAAGATAGTAATTATGTTGCTTACTTTAATTTTTAGAAGTTTATGAGATGTTACAGCTAGAACCAAATTGAGCCGGACCTATTGGCTCCTTATTTTTGATTAAAATTTATTAGTGGATGAGTAGAATGAGAAACAATCTCAAAGGGCTCAAATTAATTTATATATTTCAATTAAGTGGCCGATTTTTACATTCTAAGGGGCAAAAGTTAATATAGTTAATGGGCAAACTTATTATCGGGTGAGTAAAAATTAATTAATTGATTTGTCTGATTTTGATTCAGACTACTATTTTTTCATAATCACACCACGTTCCTGATTAATTGAACTATCTTATATTTAACAAAGATTTTTTGTGCCAAACAAAAATAATCCCAATATTTTTGTTCTTAACATTCTATTAATTGGAATATCTTACATTTAACAAAGATTTTCATCCAAAAGTTTGAAAAGTCGCTAAATACTTTAAATAAGTAAATAATGGTTAATGATTAAGAGTAAACTAATTAATTTTTTCATCGATTAGGAATCCCGTGATAAAAGAAATTGGATGAAAATATTATTTGAAACAAGAAATATTATTTGATAAAAAAGTTACAAAAAAGTGATAAAAATGTATGAGTGTAAATGGTAAAATAAATAAAGTTCATGCACTATTTATATAAACAAAATGTGGCGTATTTATTAAAAATTATAGTGTCAATATATTTTTCATTACTTAACTAACTTGTCTGATTTTATGTCAAAAATTAACCATAACTCAATTCGTGACATCGTATATAATAGTCGTTTTACACACACACATATATAATAATGATCCTTTGTTTGGTTCATGCATACTTGCTTAGGTTGATTTCAATTCTTAATCAATATTTTATATTATTATTATTATTATTATTATTATTATTATTATTATTATTACTGCCACCTTTTTAGTTCAAAAAAGGGGAAATATCGTTGGTGTAACACATCCAAATTCGAGCGAAGGAATGCTCTTCTTCACTCATTTCAACTTTGGATTATCCTCGAAGACATTATTGTTTTTATTCCAAGTTTTGTTGCATTTTTCTAATGGTGATACGGATATGTTTCTCCAATTCAGGTAATTGATTTTTCAATTCTTATTCCACAGTCTGTATATTCTGTTTGCGGAAGTGAATAGAGCCTGTGATGTGGCATTTGACTTCCGTACACACGATTATCCAACTAATTTACTCTAAAAGCACAAATATGTCATGTTATCAAGATCGTAAGTTTTCCACTCACATCAATTGAATGATAATGTTTAGTCCGGTTAGCAAATTATTTTCATTACAAAATAGAAATAAATTTAATGGGAATATAAGTGGAATGCTCTAAAAAGAGAGAAATATAAGTGGAGAAGATGTTATGGTACACATATGGGTGTTATAAAATATATATAGATATCTATTTTGTCCAAACTCTTTGTTTCTTTTTTATACATTGGGGGGTTTTTTTTTTTTTGTTGGGGGG